>JALLAZ010000622.1:0-13313 GCA_036939755.1 Stephanodiscus triporus | reverse complement strand
TGGTAGGATTGGGAAAGGATTGGGAAGACGGACAGGAATCCTACCTTGCAATCCTACCTACAATCCTACACCGAAAAAATGTTGAGAGTATGGGCCTAAGAACTTTTTCTCAGTTGTTACCGGACCTGTAATATTTTGATAAGTTAGATACTTGGAGCGAGAAAGGATTCAATAGTACTCCTATGTATCGTACACCATCGTACAAACTCTTCTTCTTGTGTTGTTGGTTTTGTGTGCGGTCCATCGAAGTTGCGTTGACGAACCATTATTATCTTTCCAACCACCCACTGTCCACTGTA
This sequence comes from Stephanodiscus triporus, assembly GCA_036939755.1. Taxonomy (NCBI): domain Eukaryota; phylum Bacillariophyta; class Thalassiosirophyceae; order Thalassiosirales; family Thalassiosiraceae; genus Stephanodiscus; species Stephanodiscus triporus. Next base: position 13,014 of record JALLAZ010000622.1, on the reverse strand, counting down.
GCGGAAGAGTGCTCCCACTTCTCCCCTGTAAGCCGTTCTGTGAGATGTCTCACCAGAGCATCGCTCGACACTCTACGTTTTTTCTCCCTGTGGCATTCGACGACACTTAGTTGGCGGTCAATAAATGACGGAGACGACATCAAAAAGAGGAAGTACTTTTCCGCAGTCGCTTCTAACTCAGCCTCAGTCATGGGAGGAAGACAGCGCCGACAGCAACTATGCTGACGAGAGAGACAATGCCGAAGATAAAAATACTCGGCGAAAATCTAGTTCTGTCGATGGTTTCACATTTGAAGTTGTCGAGGATGATGCGGTTGGCGATGACTTCAAACTGTTGACTCAATCGAACGAGCTATTCAAAAAAAGCTCAATAAATGTTGGCAACAGTAGCAGCGGTGGATTCAGCGACGGCAGCAGCAACAACAGCAGCAGCGAAGACTACGAAAGTGATAGCGGCTCCTCTACAGAGGAAGTAAGTGATGTGACTCCTCTACAAGAGAGGCGGGAAAGAAATTTACTTCGCAACAGTGCATATATCGAGAATATCAAATTAGGTTTAAATGCAATGATGAATGGCTATCAAGCGGGGACTACGCAGGAGGGACGTAATTGTAGGCAAAAGAATAAGGTGATACCTGAGCAACCAGATTCTAGCACATCAGGAAATGATGCCAATGTCAAAGAGGAAATATTCGGGAAGAAGAGGCGTGGTATGATATTTTCCACTGCCGCTCCAAACCAACGACGCCTGCCACAGTCAAATGCTCTGAGTCAGGAGGACTGGCATTACACTGCAAAGTTAATAGCGGAATTGAAGCTCAAATATCCTCATAGATCACCACAAATTCACATTCTCTGCTCTCAGTTAGTGTCGATTGTTCAAAAGTCTAAGTTTGCCTGGCAAATGACCGACAACTTAAGATCATTAGGAAATATACAATGCTCTGAGGCAAGCTATCAGGGGGATGTGAAATTAGGTGCTTCCGCCCCTATAATGATCACTGGCGCTGGAGGAAACGGCAAAACATGTATTGTCCGAGATGCGTGTGAGATTCTTCAAAGAGGGGCATGCCACGAGGCCACACCTTCAACAGTTGCAGTGGCCTATATTGATTGCGCTTCATCTGATTCTGCATCTGTTGCATCAGCAATGCACAGCGCCTACACTCAACTCTACGAGTGCTTTCATCCCAGTTGCGGCTTTGGCCAGGACGGTAAAGTTCGGTTGAAAGGAAATAATAAAGCTGGTGAAAAGGCTAAGCTAGTCTCAGGGAAAGCTCAACCAACTCTGGCAGGTGACGATTTCGCAGAAGAAGACGAGCACGACGCCGCCGACGAAGATTCCATTGTAGAAGATCTGCTTGAGCAACAGAGAAACCGAAAATGGGATAAAAGAGGGTCCGCGCATGGGAAAAGTTCTAAGAATGAAGTCAAGGCCAGAAAATCCAACAATAACCAAAAGAATGCCCGACAAACAAGACTCAGAGTCACCCTCGCTACGGAAGCGGCAAGTGAGACAACACGTAATTCATTGAGTCTGAAAGGTTCGATTCAGACCGCCACCAACAGAAGAACTCAGAGCTCGGCGGCAGTTGCCTTGTTTGGTCGAGCAACTTCTGCACTCATTCAAGAAAATTCCTCTAAGAAAAAAATGCCCGATAGCTGGCGTTGCACATTCTTGATTTTGGACAATGCTGATCGCATTTTGTCCTGGAAGAAACACGGATCCGTATCGCCTCTCACCGCGCTATGTTTGCTCCCAAGTGTGTTTGGAATCAATTTGACATTGATCTTCATTTCTAGGAGCACTATTTTCCAATACTCACGTGAGTTAGTGTTTTTTTAGGCTTTCGAATGATAGATTACTACCCCCCCCTGCGAACAGTTTCTAAACCAAACGCGTTGTTTTCCCCTGATCAGCCGTTCATAATCCACCGGGGACACTCTCTGATGCTATCCATCCTGTAACAATTCATTTTGATTCGTATACAAGTGTTGAGATAATAAAGTCGGTGCGTATCGACTGCGGAAATGATTATTTGTTCAGATATCATTACTTGCTCCTCACAAAAACGCTCATTTTATTGAAGATATTACATGTTCCGCACGTACAACAAGCAGTCATAGGGAGGCCATCTTGTGACAGCCACCTTTGCAATCACGCAAAAACTCTCAGGTCAAAAATGAATGAAATATTTTACTCTTCAATGATGAACTCGTTTGTACCATCCGTAATAAGCACTACGCACGACATGACCGAGATCATAAGGTTGGCAAGGTTACTTTGGCCAGAATATGCAACACCGCTAAAAAACTGCAGCACTTCTGATGATGCTGTATTAGCTGAATTGATGTGGAATGTTTTAGGCTGCCTGAGCGCTGATGGCTCCGCGCTATTAGATGAACCGAACCATGATCCAAACTGCACGTTTTGCCAATATCTGCCTTCAAAGGCAGACAAATCAATGGATTTGAACATGTTGAAACAGCAATTGTCCGAGAAGCTTGACAGAAATATTCGTGAGAGTATGCGTGGCCTTCTATCTAGCACTATCATGATGCCTGGAAGGGCACTGCCGACGAAAAATAACAATCCATACGCAGGACGACTTCCATACATAACGAAGTTCCTGCTGCTGGCTGCTTTTTTGTGCCAAAACAAACGAAAGGAGCAAGACGCCAATCTTTTTACGAAAGCAAATACTGGAAAATCAAAAAGGAGGCGCTTGAACAAGTCCGAGGATGGATCAGCCTATGCTGCATCGTCCAAAGACCTGACTCAACGACAGCCATTGTTTCCACTCGAAAGGATGCTTTCCGTTTTTGCCTCTATAATCGGTCAATACGGCCATCGGCACTATATGTCGTACAAGGAAGTCGGAGTTACGACCGTCGCTCAATTAGGAACGACACATCTCTTCCAAAGCATTTCACAACTCATAGCAACGGGACTGCTGCGCAACAATGGCAGAGTCAAATTCGACGAAAAATACGATAACGATCTTATGGATATTATGTCCTCAAAATTCTCATGCACAGTATGTAGAGACGACGCACGCGTGATTGCATCCAGTGTCGGTTTCCCACTTGAAAAGTACTGCCCTTAAATGCCATTTTTTTCAGGGTTCATCCCCGTGGATACTTGACGAATCAATGCACGCCCCCACGAAATATTTCCATAAAATAAATCATTCTATATTACTTACTTAAGAGCGAGGCTCCTCCCAAAGTCAGCAGCGGTCGAACTTGTGCCCAATGCCAAAACGAGAGTCGGTCAGGCCTCGCGCGTCATACCCCGAAGCACCCTCTCCAGCTTGGCAATGCGAAATCCCAACTCCCTCCTCCTCGCCGCCGCGTGAGCCCTCCTCCTCGCGGCGTCCGCCCTCGTTGGCGCGTCCGATCCCGGCGTCGGAACGGAATACTCCCGCTCGACCCTGTCGTACAGCCTCGACGCGGACTTCAGGCCCTGCATCTCCCCGAGCGCGTCGTTCGAGGCGGCGCAAACCTCGGCGAGGCACTCGTGGGCGTCGGGGTCGGAGTTGCGCGAGAATACCGTCGCGGCGAAGGCGTCCCGACGGGCGCCGTCGACGTCGCGCAGGGACAGGCGCGATCTGCACGAATTCTTAAGGGAGTCGACTAGCCATCGTAGGCCCGCGGGATATCCTCCTCCCCCGCCGTCGACGTCGTCGTCGTCGTCGTCGGACGTCGCGCCGGTGCCACCGCCGACGCCGCGCGCGGCCTCCTCTCGGGCCTGTTGCAACAACACGGCCGGCTTGCGACCGCTCTCTATGGCGTCCGCGTACGAATTGATCGCGAGCTCGTATTCCCTCGACTCGTACGCGGCATTCGCCTCGATCGACAATTCGTATCCCCCCGCGAGTCGATCGCGCATGCGCGGTTCCAGCGGCGCCGTTGTTCCCTCCTCCGCGACGGCAATGGCGGCGGTGGCGACGATCTCGTCCAGGAGGGACGAGACCGCCTCCCCGCCCTTGACCCTTTTCTTCTTCATCGACGACGACGAAGACGACGACGACGGCGCGACGTCGTCGCGAATGACTTCCACCACGGGTCCGGAGCCGCAAAGGCTGACGCACGCTCCCCCGACGACGTCCACGCCGGGCGGGGCCAGTGCGAGTAAGCGATCGAGGGTGGACATGGCGCCATCGTCCCTGCAGCCGGGAGACGTGCACACTCGCAGGATTATCCTGGGGGGGGATGGAACCGACAGCGCGTCGATTTTGAACTCGTTGAAGGCGAGGACGAGGATTGCGATCGACCACGACGGTGGGGATAGCAGGAGTAGTAGGATGGGTTTCATGTTTCAATGTTGCCGCGCTTAATGACTTCCCCCCCAAACATGCAACGAAGGCCAGACACATCGGTGACGCACGAATTCCTGGCCGCAATTCTTCTCAGAATTCTCTAAACGCGCCGCGCCACCGGCCTTTCTTCTCCACGAACCAGCCCAGTAGAGCAAGACGCCCCAATGACACCACTTCAAGATGGATGTATCTCTTGCTTTTCACGATGGACCAAATTCTGATGGATCGACTTCAGAGTAAGAAGAGTCTACCTAGCGAGGTACACCACGTCCATACAAAGAATCAACTCCATCTACACAGCATCCGTTCTCGCCTATCGCCATCGAATCACAAGAATCACCATCCCGTCCATCCGCGCACGGAGAGGGACAACCATCCATCGAAATGATGACCGTCGCGCCGTCGTCGTCGTCCGAACCTTCCCCCGCGGTTTTGGTAATCGTGCAGCCCGCCGTCCCCGATGACGACGACGCCCCGAACGCCACGACGATGATGCGCGACGACGACGACGACGACGACGACGACGAAGACGACAACTACCAATGCCGCTACCAGGACGACTCGGCCGCCGCCGTCCTCGCGACGACGACGACATCTCGCGACGGCGAAGACGCGCTCGTCGCCCCCGTCGTTCGCGATTACGACAACGCCCGCGACTACTACTACTTCGACCGCGACGAACACCAACAACGACGACGACGCGACGACTACGACGCCAACGACGACGATCATCCGTCGTCGACGCGATCGCGCCTGCTCGTCGCGGACGAGTCCACCAGGGGCGCGCTGGACGCCCTCGTCGACCTCGCGCGGTCGGGATCGTCGTCGGGGTCGTCGCCCCCGACGACGACTACGACCGCGATCACGCCGCACGGCGGGTCGGACGACGACGACCGTGGGGGGGAGGTGGAGGACTACTACGACGACGACTCGGAGACGATGATGCCTCCCCCCCCTCCAAGGGAACCCGCTGCCATTTCCGCGCCGCCGTCGTCGTCGTCGTCGTCGTCGCACGCCTTCTCCTTCCTGCACGGTTACTACCCCCCGGCCCCTCCCGGCGCGGCGGATCGATACGCCTCCTCCCCCCACGCGGGATGGGGAGGGTCGACGACCGGCGGCGGAACGACGAGGCTGCGATCGGCGTCGAATCCCGAGGGAATGGAAAAGTGGGACCTGTACAGCCATCGAAACGATCGACAGCACTTCGTGCTGCCAAGTTCCATACTCGAGGAGGAGCTCGCGAGCACGCGCAGGGTATTGGGGGAGGTGGACGTCGACGTCGACGACGACGACGACGGCGGCGGAGGTGATGGCGGCGGCGCGGGAGAGTGGAGGGCGCGGCGCCCGCGGCACGACGATCGGGCGGGATGCGGCGGGACGGCACGGCGGTCCAAGCGCGCCGCGGACGCGAGGCTGTTGTTCGGGACGAGTCCCGACTCCGTGTCGTCCGACCTCGTCGTGGACGACGACGACGACGTCGACGTCGACGTCGTCCGAGACCACCGCGACCGCGGCGGAGGATGCGACCGCCCTCGTCCCGCCGCCAAATCCTCGGGCGGTTCCGATCCAGGCGGCAGGGGCGACGGCGGCGGCCGGTGCGCCAATCCCAAGTCGAGGAAGAAGTCCGCGACGGAAAGTCGCGCGCACGAGTCGTCGACGTCGTCGTTGAAGAAGGCGGTCTCCAAGTCCGCGCGTCCCGACGACGACGATTATGACGACGACGACATCGAGGGGGAAGAGGGGGGAGGAGGCGAGGAGGGCGACGACGAGGACGACGAGGCGGGATTGGAACCGGAGGAACTCCTACGCAGGGCGCGCTCGAGGCTGCTCGAGGACCTGAGCGAGGGGGGCGGGCACGGGAACGGATCCGGCGGACCGAACGGCGACGGTAGGGGCGGGGGAGGGAGCATGCTGATGCTGCCGCATTCGTTGAGCAAGTACAAGGAGGTGAGTCGATATGGTGGATTTCTCTTTTCTTCACCGTCCCCGGATTTTTTTCTTCTCTCGCGTGGAGATACGACGGGGAGATTTCATTGCCGATAATGTCCGCATTCACCGCCATCCCTCCCTCCGTCCCTCCCTCGCCTATTCTTTCTATTCGGAATTCGATATGGAACAGGTGTACAACAAGAACGGGCGCATAGGCATATACACCCCCGCCGAACGCGCGGCGATCATCCAGAAGTTCAATGCCAAGCGCGCTCGCCGAGTTTGGAACAAGAAGATACGGTACAACTGCCGCAAGAACCTCGCCGACAGGCGTATGCGCGTCAAGGGGAGGTTCGTGAAGCGCATCGTTGAGGCATCGGGGGACAGCCCTCCTCCCCCGCCAGAGGAGGAGGAGGAGGGGGGTGGGTGGACGGGGGTAGGAGGGGGGAAGAACGGGCAGAGGCCCGCGGCGGCTGCGGCGGCGTCGCGCACAAGCTCCCCCCCGACCGCGAGGAGTCCGTTGTGCACCGTGGACGAGTGCGAGGAGGAGGAGGACGGGCAGGGTCGGGAACCGATGGACGAGGATATACCCGATGTCGAAGACGAAGAGGCGGGGTTCGAACCCTCGGAGGACATGCCGTATCGTAGGACTAGGAGATACACCATCACCTAGCACCATTGGATAAAGGGTGATGAGTGGGCGAGTGGGAGAGAGAGAGAGAGAATATAATTTTTATTTGTTTTGGAACGAGCTGACATTGGAAAAAATAATGTATGACTACTATTTTGGGAAGGGGTGGAGAAAGTTAGGGAAGAATGTACGAATAATTTAATCCTAGCAGAGGGTTTGGGGAGGACTAGAACCATCGAATGTAAACAATAAACTCGCGGGGAAGAAAGAGATGAACAGTCATCTATATTAGGAGGAAAGGGCACAACACCGTTCGAGTTCAATCTAGGGCTGGATCTGATTGCAAAAGTATTTGGGTGGACTTGATAGATTGGATGCACGAGACATTTCCCCCCCGCTACGTAAATAACTCTGAGAAATTAAATCTCAATGATGAAGTCAAATTGTTTACTGATGCCGTGATAAAAAGTCCCAATTCTATCGTCGCTTACGTCTGATTCACGTTCACCGGTAGTATAAAATCAAATTTACTGGTATCCAATACCGACCTTAACTGCTGAATGACAAGAAAATGGAAAATACTTCCATACTTAGAATTATCATATCTAGCTCTCCTGCTTGCTTAAGTTCTCATTGAGTTTGGATTGGCCTTGACATTGCACCCAACAATCACAAGAGGTTGTGGATGTGTTCGGAGAAGCTGCTCTGTCATGGATGTGATGAGGAAAGCTGTTGTGCAATATTTGTTTTGGATGATACAGAATTAACTGATCTCCATTTGTAAAAGATTTCGCAACTATGTATCCTCAATCATACAATAGCATTGAAAATGTTTTCTGAATCACTCAATAAATATTCTCGAAATTTGTGGAATGCCCTGCCTCGATGACTTATTGCATTCTTCTCATCTCGTGTCATTTCGGCATATGTCTTTCTACTGCCGCTTCCTTGCTCATCTTCCGTCGGTTCGAAGATTGGATCCCATCCAAAGTCATTGCTACCTCGGGCTGGCACAATCCACCCTTCCGTCTTCCCCTCAAATAATCGAACTTCCTTGTCAGGTCCCGGAGAGAATGCAATGATTGTCTGTGCATACGCTGTCTTGTCATCGAACCCTTGCAATAACTTGTTTAGCCCGTCGTGACCCAAGCCGTCCAAGAACCACTTTATATAAGGTCCAGGCAAGCCATTGAGACCATGGAAGCATAAGCACGTGTCTTCTGTGATAACTGCGGTTTTGAGTTGTAGAGATGCCATTTGACATTTCTCACGGGCAATATCGCTTGGAGAGCCCTGGAGTTCAGGCAGATCAAGCTGGTGGTTGTCAATATCGAACGGTATAAATAATTGCTCATCATTGCTTGAGCTGGTAGACAGCAGGCGCTGCACTTCGGCTAGTTTGTTTTTATTCCCAGTAACAAAAGTTATCGTCTTCCTCGTTCGCATCTTACTCTCTACGACACCATCACCTGTTGGCACATTTTCGATCCGCAAGCAACCAGGCAAGTCTTCGGCACGCGGGTATGACTCCTGAGCTCCTCTTTTTCGAACCGACATGCTTGCTACTCCACACGCCATGCTAGCTGCTTTTTCTAAATGAATCCCCCTTGACAAGTACGCAGCCAATGCTCCACAGAAGGCATCCCCAGCTCCAACGGTATCCACGACCAGTTCAGATTTGCATGGCAGGTCGGGCGGTTCACTTATCATGATGGTTCGAAAACTATCAATTCTGTTTTTACTAGGCGCACTTTGAGACTTATCTCTCATCACTATCATGGCACCACGTGCGCCCAAGGTAACAATTACAGCATGCCGTACACCCTTTTCGAGCAATGCTTTCGCCATTGCTTCTTCTCCCTCTCCGGTAACATCGTCACGATTCGACAAACAACAAATGGCAGCAAGCTCGGTCTCGTTCGGGATCAAAATATCAATTGCAGAGTACCACTCGTCCGTGAGATCCCATCCCTTGGGTGCAGGTGCCGGATTGAGTATGGTAAGTGCCCCGAGTTTCGACGAGGTTATTAATGTTTGAAGAGCTGTCTCAGGCGCGATTTCCAGTTGAACGAGCACTACATCCCGCCCGCATTCCTTTTCATGTCCATCGCTACAGCCTAGTATTTCCATCAAGGAAGACTCCACATCGTCTTTGCCCAAGGCCAAATTCGCACCCGGCGCCACGACTATCGTATTCTGCCCCGACGTCGTATCCACGTTGATGGACGCCACGCCGGTGTGGGCTCCTACCACCCTGACTTCATTGTCGTTCAACTTAATGCCCCTGGACTGCAAACCTCTTACGAGACCAATGCCCATGTCGTCGTCCCCGACACGACCAATCATGTGCACCCCGCGCCGTTTGTCAACAACGCCGATGGAGGTTGCAGCCACAGCCTGATTGGCACCCTTACCGCCAGCGGTAATGATGAAATCCGATCCTAGGATTGTCTGACCAGGTGACGGAAGGGATGGCGCGTAGGTCGTCAGATCCTGATTCATGCTCCCTACGATTACGACCTTGCCATTCATAATATCACCCTTGGCGGTGGACCCTTGGGTTTCGGACGATGCACTTCTAAGACTCCCCATAGTCGGCGCATACCTTCTAATATTAGGCCACCGACAATAGGAGCTCTGCGGCGAGTAGACCGTTGAACGGATGGAGAAGAGTGTTACTGGGTGGAAGGCGTGGACGCGATGGCAAAGTAAAGCAAGCAGAGGGATTGTTCTTGTCGTCATGGAGCATGATGTCTATCGTACAAAACTCTCCACTCTCCCAGAGGCTATGGTATCGTAGTACCTAGATAAGAAAATGGTGTATGGTAGTATCTACATTGCTTAAGGGACTTAGTCCCTAGTTGCTAGGCGGGAGTCTTCGTCTGTCTGTCGAAGGATTGGAAATTGGGTGCGTCATCGCGATGATGACGCGCCACCCATTCTTCTCCGAAGATCTTTCGGAATTCTGTTCGCCTTAGCTAGTAGAAGTTCTAAGCTAAGTCTCACTTCATCCCTTCACCGCTCTTTTTAAGTACTTAATGACTCTTAACCAGCCTCCGTGGCGCAGCCCCTATCGGCTTGTCTTATATCAATAATCCAACATGCCGAACTGGGAAGGCATTGAGGATGCAGCCACGATGCTGCCACGCATCTGGCTGACCCGCGCGAAAGATAGCGATGTTTGGAAGCCACTGCGGAAGATAGATTGCAAGGCTCTCAATGAGAGCAGAGGCAAGTTCATAATGGTTTTACTTGTATATCATCTTAGTGAATGTTTGATCCTCTTCTCACCACTGGTGCTTTCAACGAACTTTATGTATTGGTTAGGAGAAGAAATTTTAATAGAAGGCGGTAGAGCGATCGCAGACCCAAAGAACGGCACGATGCGCTTTAACTTTGTCAGTCGTCCTGAGACAAAGTTAATGTCAGCAACATGGTTTATTAAAGAGGAGAAGAAGAACCAGAAAGAATTCATATTACATCCCCTCCCCGAGGCAGATAGTTGGCAAGTGGAGCTGCTTTATCAGAATGCTGTGAGAGCGTCATCGTCCTTAGGTGAAGGTCTTGACGATATTTTGAAGAAGGAAGTTATATTAGAGAGTGAACCCAATTGCAGGGTCAGTGTGGTTAATAATGGGGGTCTCCTTTCCATGAGGAAGAGGCCGCTGAAATCATCCTTTCTAGGATTTGGTGAAGTGCAAGTCTCCCTGCAGAGAGGCTATGGACAATACACCATAGAAGGCGAAGATGACGAGAATGCATTAGGTGATATAACACATGCGATTTTCGTTATTCACGGTATTGGGGAAGCCATGTGGAATAGAGAAGAAGTTCGTACCATGAGTATGGTTGAGGAATTGGATTTATTGAGGATGACTGTCAATAAAAAGAAAATCATGGCTTGGAGGGATGAATGCAAAAAATGTGAAAAGCAGAAGTGAGTCTGCTTTTCGAACAATGCTGCTTATTGATTGTAACAGTGCGAATTAACCTGTCCCAGGCGATCATTGCCCCCACCACCAAATCGTATCGAGGTGAGTGCAGAGTGGTGGTAAAGTCATGTCACCCAGTATCTTTTGATCGATGTGAATTCCCTCATATCCTATTTTTTGCACTGTATTATTTCAGTTCCTTCCAATTGAATGGTATGATAAGGTCCGCTCACCAAATCACTCCCTCGTGACTTCTCTGACAGCTGTAACACTAAATAGCATACCCGCTCTGAGATCGATAGCCAACGATGTTATATTTGACGTGTTGATGTACTTGACACCTGAATTTTGTGAAGCAATCCTCGAATGCGTCACTGCTCAAATTGTGGAACTATTCAGCACATTTCAAAGAGTCAATCCTTTGTTCATTGCTAGTGGAGGCAAATTCTCAATCATTGGTCACTCCTTAGGATCAGTCATAGCGTGGGACATTCTCTCTATCTTGAAAGACAATGCCGACAGGGATATTTCGAAGGTTGATGTTAACGATGCGATATATCTTGATGTGTCAGCTTCACCTATCCGTGTACGCGCAGCTGAACACCCCTTGGGCTATCATGCTCTAGATGCAGAGAATGTTCGTAAGCATGGCACATGGGGTCCATGCCTCCCGAAGAAAATGTTGACAACAATCCCTTTCACTCCAGATCTAATGATATTCTTAGGCTCTCCGATCGGGTTGTTCTTGACGCTGCGCGGTGCACATCCAATCTTTGATGAAATGAGAGCAATTGCTGAAGCAGAAAGAGCCGGTCTTATCCCATGTGACAATGAAGAAGCTGAGCCTCCACGTGTTTTCAATGTATCACCCATAATTTGCAGTCCATTTTCGCTCCCTGCTGGAGCCGTGTATAATATATTTCATCCGAGGTAATTACCCTTTTTTCATTTGGATCTAAGCTCTGGTGGAGAATCGTGTTTGTTGCTCACAAGTGGATGATCTTTTCATACATTCAGTGACCCTGTGGCCTACAGAATAGAGCCTCTGCTGTTGCCAGAAGGCGTTGGCGCACACGAGTTCCCTCCACCCTTGTTCCTGAGTCCTGATGGCAGAGGTGTCAGGCTTCATGTGAAAGCGAGGCAGGTGGGTGATCAACTCTTTAAACAATTTGGATCGTTGTCATACCTTTTTGACAAATCAATAGAAAATGCAGTGGCAGCCACAGCAGATGCTGATGCAGCACGCAATAGAGCAACTTTAGGAACTGACGGAAAGGAAAAGGCAACCGAGAGGCGATCTTTTTCAGGTTGTATCAAGGGCAGAGAATGTTCGTTTCGACTGGGTGGGAGGAGTGCGCGCATTGACTTCCAAATCCAACCAGGTGTCATTGATAACGAGTACATTTCGGCTGTCACTGCTCATTCGTCTTATTTTTCAAATGACGATATAATTGATTTCATTATCTTCAACACTCGACCGAACGAAGATAAACTGCTCCCATCGAGTGTCGGAGGCAGCAGTAGCTTTTAGGAAGGTGAGGTTATAATTCATGTTTTAGTGTTGTAAAAAACACATTTTGAGGCAAAGTTAATTCAGTTGCGCCACCGTGGATTGGTTAATACAATCATGACTTAGATGAAATATTTCCCTGATTTGACAGAGCTGTCTTTTGAATGACCATTGCAGAGATATGTGTTGGAACCCTCAACAATTGGTACTACAGACGCAAAATATCCTTACCATGGGCTCCACAGATCCAGCATGCCTGTTTCAAGTCCATTTAAAGCAGTGCACATAGCTATTAAATCAAATTAGAGAGATGATAAAATCATATTAGAATTTATGAGACTGTTATTCTACGAGCCCCTACCACTTCCACCCTCGAACCAGTTATCGACTTGCCTTCTTCAACATGACAATCCTATCAATAACAGAGAAGTTGCCAGAAGGTATGGCAGCAGATTTCCACACCATCGTTGCAAAGACATTGTATGTGACTAAAAGGGCAAGGCCTGATACATGCCTGTCTGTTGCATTCCTGACTACGAGGGTGAGGGCTCCCGATAGAGATGATTGGGAGAAGCTCAGGCACCTGATTGAATACTTGAGGAGAGATAATATTTGTCCTTTGGTATTGGGCGCCAACAATGATGGGTTGCTGATGTGGTATGTTGATGCTTCATTTGCAGTGCACCCAAA
>JALLAZ010000621.1:0-13299 GCA_036939755.1 Stephanodiscus triporus | reverse complement strand
CGATGACGCCGCCACAAGCGGCGCGAAGTCTATCGTTCGTGGATCGGCAGCAGGCCCGTGCGCTGCCTCAGATCGCAGCGGCGATGGACGACAAGTTCAAAGACGTGACCTCCACCCGATGATGGGACGGCGCCGCCGACGTTGAGGAGTGGTGACGACGGTCCTATCCAAGACATGCCGACTACGAAGGTCGATTCGGATGACGACGATTACTGGGGTGTGGACAATATGGGGGACAATGGCGGATGGGGAAACGACGATGGGGAGGACGATTTGGGGCATCAGCGGCGGCGATGCCCCCAATGGCACCGTCCTATCGATGGACGATCTGGAGGCTATGATAGACGACTGCGAAATGGCCATCCCTCCTTTTAATGGGTCGAAACCGCGACGGTCGCCATCGACAAAATCAAGTCCGATGCAGACGGCAGCGCAAAAAAATGCGGCGATGCCCCGCCGTCATTTGAGCGCAAAGATCTACTGACGATGAACAAACCGCCATCGTGGAGGAGTGTTAGGAGCAACGATGGCGACAACGAAGACGTAGACGATGATGACTATGATGGGTGCGATGACATCGACGCAAAGGTGGAACGGATGCTGTCTTGGTATTTGGACACGGAAGATGACGAGGAGATCCTCTCGGCCCTGTGTGGCAGTCCCATTGCCGGGCGCAATGGCGGTTCCGACGCGGGTGGCGGCGGCAGAGGAGGAGGAGAACAATATGAGTGACAGCCGCCGGAAGAATGCACTTTCCTGGTCGGATCAGGTGTGGTCCGTGCCAATGTCTTCTCCGCTGTCGTCCGGCGATGGGACACCCAAGCATCAGGGGCATCGTTGATCCGGATGGGAAAGGAAAGATAAATTCCAAAAGAAAATGCCACAACAAAACAATTGTCCTTCTCCACTCCGATGCGTGTTCAAGTTTCAGGTACTGCCGTCGTTGTTGCACATGCTCGACGTTGATGGCTATGCCACCACAATGAGGGCGGTGACTGCAAGTCGGAGCGCACGTCGTTGGGACGCTGGGAGAGTTGGCGCGAGCGCAAGATGAGGGAAAGAGGCGTGACCGCATTGTCGGACACTTCCACCGGCGGACCCGTGACAATGTCCCCCGCACAAGAACACGCAGCCAACATTGTGTCGACGCGAACGGCGATCAAGGATCGAGGATTGCAATGGTTGCCCGTTGAGGCCGAGGATGAGAAGGACGGGTATGAAGAGCACGACGACCTCAGCGCCGGCAATCGCGGTGAAATTCCAATAGGTCCTGCGTGGGAGCATCGTGGCGACGATAAACGAGATGGTGGCGATCGATGCGGTGGATCTTGTTCTCGCATCGAACAACAACAGAGCAATCATAGCATGCATGTTGACAGGAGTTATGATGACGATCGGCGGCCGGATCCGCTTGGGCATCGCCAATCTTCCCTCTATGCGGCTTCTGATACCGATAACTACACCATTGAGAGTTGCGACAATGCACAGAATGATGATTCGCGCCTATTCAATGTCGACGAAGACAACGTGGATACGAGGAACTTTCACGTGGGAGGGCGCAGTTCGTTGGGTACCGATCGCCATATAGATAACCGGAAAGGATCATCAACCATGAGTTCATCGCCCGATCGATCGACTATCAGTTGCTTGAAATACGAAAATTTCATCACTGGGGGCAGGGGCGGCGGAAAGAGCACCTACGCGGACGATCTGAAGTCCTTCACCGAGAGCGTCACTGGCGCGGTGGCGGCCTCTCAAAATCAAGGTAATTATGAAATCAACGTCACGAAGCAGCAGCCCGTGGGTTCTTGCAACTATTATGGTCAGGGGTATGATGAGATTGAATCGGGTGGAGGCAATTCCGGACGTATTCCGGGTATTGGCGTGCCCATATTTCACAATCACAATATAGTCGCGCCGGTATCTCCAAACGACCAACAACACGAGGAAGGACGTCGCGTGCGCCCCATGGCTAAGGACTTTTGCAAGCGCGTCGTGGGGTGCGAAATCCTACATTCCTCGGCGTCGGGCAAGACCGATAAGAAGTATCTCTGGATATCGCTGGCTGTGTGCGCAGCGAGTATAATTGCCTTGGGCTTGACCATACACCAAACTAAAAAGGCAGCCACGACGGAGAATGGGGGCGCTTACATTGGTTGGAAGGTGGAAACTACCGAAACACCTTCCATGAGTTCGATGCCCTCTGTCCGACCAACCAGAGCTCCCACAGTAGATTCAACCGGGGAACCCTCACTACGGCCAAGCACCGAACGTGAGCACTTGATTGGCGAGTACGTTTCTTCGCTAAGTAGAGGGGATTCGAATGAAGTAGGCAGTCCACAGTATCGTGCCAAAATGTGGATACTGTACGAAGATGAATTGAGTTTACACTTACCAATATCCTCCGACGGCAATCAGCAGGTTTCCGATTCCGATCAAAGTAATAGTGATTGGAACAGTGAGATGGCGCAACGCATCAAACAACGATTCGCATTAGCTACATTGTATTATTCTCTGGGAATAGGCGATGGCGACTTGGTAAAAGGTTGGTTGGTGGGCGAAGAGTGTCGTGATGTGGGTGACTATGGACGGGCATGGGATGGTGTGGGTTGTGATGATGATGGGCATGTGCGGGCCGTGGTGCTTGGTGAGTTGTCGCATAATGTATTTCAAGCTAGGTGAAAGGGATTCTCTGCTTTGCAGCCGAATTTGCTGTTAACTCTCTTCCTGGTGCCTGCACTCACAGATGGGGCCAATCTCCGCGGGACGATACCATCGGAAATCTCCCTCCTAACCTCAATCGAGAACTTAATCATCAAGAATAACCCAGGTGTCATCGGCACGATTCCACATACCATCGGAAGTCACATGACGCAAATGCGCCAATTGGGATTGAACGGAAACGCCTTGACTGGAACGATCCCCAAGACCACTTTCCGATTGAGTAATTTAGTTTATCTCAACCTGGGTGACAATTCATTGACTGGAACAATTCAGTGGGAGGATGCATCACACAATTTGAAGAAGCTCGAAAGGTTGATATTGCACAATAACCACTTGGAGGGAGGTATCAGTTTTCACTTGTTAGCCAAGAATCCAAACCTGTCCTTATTGAGCTTGAGCAATAATTTGTTTGATGGCAACATTGACGAAACTGTCGGGAGTGTGCGTAGTCTTGAGTTTTTGTACTTAGATGGGAACAAGCTGGTGGGATCCATACCCGATAGCATTGGTAACTTGATCAATCTCAAGTCTTTGAATTTAGATGAGAACGGGCTCTCTGGGACATTGCCACATACGATTGGCAACTTGACAAGTCTCGTTTATTTATCAGCCAAGAGTAACGCGATAACGGGTGGATTTCCTGTCAGCATGACGCTAATGACCGGACTCAAGACGCTTAATTTAGCGAGCAATGCGATGTCGGGTCACCTTCAGCACTTGTCGCAAATGACTAGTCTGACGAGTATACACCTATATCAAAATTCCTTTACAGGCTCAGTCGAAGCGCAGTTGTTTTTGTCATTACCAAATTTGGAAGTATTATTCTTGAGTTCGAATTCACTTACGGGTATTATCCCATCGGAGGTGGGTGGGGCGCAAAAGGTTTTGAAAGGATTGTATCTGTCGGAAAATAATCTCATGGGTGGCATCCCCGAGGAAGTGTGTCAGTTGTACAAATTGGAAGATTTGTTTGTCGATTCCAACAATTTGGAAGGGACAATGCCGTTGTGCCTTGCCGACCTGACAGATTTGAAACGATTATATGCCTTCAACAATAAATTCACGGGTCAGGTCCCTGATAGACTCCTGAATCTGCCACATCTCATTGAGGTCGGTATTGAAGAGAACAGTCTTCAGGGAGGATTAGACAAACAAACTTGTGAAATGGTAAATGCCAAAGAATTGAGCATTTGGGCGGATTGTACTGAGCTTGATGGCGGGTGTGATTGTTGTGAAAAGTGCTGTTCAGATCTGAGCAGTGATTGCTGAAGCAATTCTTCCAACGATCCACTCTAGGAAGTTATTAAGGTTTCTAGGGAGCATTTTCACCGAATGCAAGAATGTCAGGTGGAGCACTGGAAGAAAAGGCACTTATTGTCCTATTAAGCTACTCAGTGCTGGTATGCCCCAGACGAACAAAACGGCCACACTCTGACATTCAATTTTAATCTGGCAGACATAACAGCGAGGCGGTGGCTTGAGGTAGTCACTTACCACACATAAATTAAATGAGAAATTTCTTCCGCAAGCCTACCAGACTTGGGCAAAATGTGGGATGGAATGGCCATAACTTTTGCAAAAATGGGTATGACCGCCGATCAAAGCGCAAAATGGCTCGTCTATGCATACCTAGAGCTCCCCTAACAGGTTTTTGGATGGCATTGATTGGAATGGGTCCCTTGGTGCGTTTCCCCGACATTTTTGCCCCTCTGAAATTAGCCATAATAATGTGGGACATTTAATTCCTGCTACGTAGCTTCTGGTGCCCTTTTTTTCATCCTTAGTGAAGAGAAAACACATCATGGCAACTGCCAAAACAAAGAGGATACCACAACTAATAATAGAGGCAATGAAGTGATAATGAAGATACCTAACAATAATATAACTCTGGGGGAAGCCGCCTCGACTCACCCCCCCATTGTGCCCCTCCCAGCTCAAACAATGGAGGCTCCATGACGTCCAGATCAATCCCCTTGCATGCTTGCTCCTCCAACAATTTGCTTCTGAAATCCTGCATGTGCCAAGACATTCCCTGACCAATTTCTCCAAGCTGCTTGAGACAAACCCCCACCATCCCAAAATCCTTCATCTTGAGCTCTCCCTTAATTTCAATTATTGGGAGCAGCACCTTGATGATACTCTTTGCAGGCTTGAGGTTCATCTTCGGGTATCGTTTGGCAGTCTTCAACTGTCCACTATTGACCCAAGCTTGATAGGCAATCACACCATTGTCCTCCTTCAACTTGTTACCAGTCACCTTCTTTGCTCCAGCCGCTTCTATCTGCTTGATGGCCTCCTGTGATACCTGCTTGCTACACCCAACAATTTGCCACAATCAATCCCATCCGGAACAACCCCCTTGGCTTGTTGATCAATTTGTTCTTGACAACAATATGCTCAATCTGAGCATCCTCCTCCAAAGGAATCTCTACCTCCTCTACCTCCTGGTGGGGCACCACATCAAGCATATCACCATTGTAGCCCAAAAACTCATTCACCGCCTCCGCAACCTCTTACTTGCACTTGTATTCCTCCCTCAACAGCTCCATTCAAGCTGCTTTGTCAGGAGGTGCTTCACCCAGTCCAAACTAGAACCAAACCTTGGGGTCTTTAGCAGAGCAGCTCCCCAATCATTAGCATTAATCCCACTGCAATGTGTGATTTGATAATGCTCTCCTGTGAAAAGTGGACATCAAACGAATAATCCTTGATAGGATTGTCTGGCCAACCATTAATGAGATTGTCAAGGTCATAACTTGAAAAACTTATGTTGCACACACTCTGCTGCCCCTTCTTCCCTTTCTTCTTCTTTGGCTTCTTCTTACCTGCATCCTTGTCATCATTGTCAATGGCTGTCATCCTTGTCATCCAGCCCTGTTGTCTTCAATCCCACCTTCCTTGCTGCCATGTGCCTTGCATGAATTTTCTTTGCACAGATCCAAAGAGCTGACTTGCTGCACACCGGCTTGAACTTCTCAAACTGCTGGTCCATTTCAGCCGTGCATGCGGTCCCATTTGGTAGTGAGAGCATAAGGATGCACCCTCATGGCTGTCATCTCATCTCAAAACTTGATTGAAGAGCTCTCACACGAGAGTCTTCCTGGTCCCCCATCTGTCTTGATGACCAAGGGGCCAACAATGAGAATGTTGGTCATGGGATTTTGAATTGGCACCTATGCAATTCTTCCTTTAAACAAAGACAAAGGAAGAATTACAAACCATATAAATTGGTGCCAAAGATCAGTATCCATCAATCCCTTCTTTCGAATAGACACACACGACGAATACAACAAATGCCTTGTTCCTCCATAATATCCAGTCACAATAGGCAATCCTCCACAAAGCACTTGAGGGTCTACCTTGTAACAGCTTGTAATCGTCTTTGTTCTGGGACGTTGTACTCAATACGTACAGGGGTGGCAGGGCCTCACCCATGAGGGTAGTGAAAAAGGCACCCATCGTGTGGAAATTCCCCATGACATTATGCTCGCCTGACCAGGGAAATGAGCCATTGACCCATCTCCCAGAACTGGCACTGCCCTTTAGGCCAGTCATCATGAACTCATGGCATGTCTTGTCCAATGTAATGAACCAAGCAGCATCATTTCGATGGACAAGAGTCACCTCGCTCTCTACTCTCTATGCCATCTGCATTTGAAGAACAAAGATAAACAGGAGGTTAGCTGTAGTATGATAATGAAAAACAAGCAAAGCCACTTACGGATGAGGCCCAGCTCATCTTTTGCCATCTCAATGACGACGATAAATTTTTTTGCTTGTTTTGTCCACATTGTGATGTTTTTATACGTGAGTCGATCAACATAATGGTTTTCATTGTCAACTACCTGTGCAGGCTTGATATATTCCAGATGCCTGTGCTGAGTCATTTCAGCTTACCCTTGTGGGGAGTTCCAAGAAGCATCATGACTGTTGCAAGTGTCTTCATCTTGATGGAGGACATCTCCCCCTCACTGAGTCACCTCACCGCTTATCTGCATCATGACGCTGTGCACCAACAATGCTTGTGTAAACTCCTTTGGGAGTGTGGATTTCCTTTCCAACTTCTGCGACGAGATTCCAAACTCCCCATGCTGTATGGCATGATGCAGCATGCTGGGCGCAAGCTTCCTGTTGGTGGGTGATGTCAACATCTCCTGGTTGATCCATTTGCAAATTGAATCGGCGCCAGTGCCATGCTTACCTTTCTGGATTTTCTGTAGGGTTCAACTACCAATTGGTAGTGATTTTTTAGTGAGAAGTTAAGCATGTTCCGGCCACTTTCAGACAATCCCTCTCAGTGAAAAGAGATGCCCCAGACCATTTCCCACTCAAGAGTAAAGCACCAAAATCCCAGTATTAAAAGATGGTGTATTGCTAGAGATATGAATGAAACAGTAAAAAAAAACTGCTACTACTAATTAATACCTATATTATTTCAATGGCCTTGGTCTTGCAAATGCAATCCAAAGCAAACTGAGCATAGTGGAGCTCCAGGATTACATGTACAATATGTACAAACCCCCTTGTTGCAGTCGTGGCACAGGTAACGGACATTTTCTATGAGACATAGCATTGTTGAATGCGCAGGTCAAAGGATTCCACTTACCCTCCTTCACTTTTTGCTTTCGGAGGATGTGATCAGTCGATGAGCGCCTCCGAAGGCATGGGGGAGATGCTGCAGTAAGCCCATCTTGTCCTATTTTGTTGAGTAGCATCCACATTGCCAGCTTCTGTTTCGAAAAATCAACATTGCCTTTGGTAATTCCTTCCTACCGAGCGCCCAAGCCTGCACACAATTCACCTCTGCCACCAACAACAGGAAAGTATATTGTTATTGTCGGTTGGGCCACCATTTTGTTTGCCACACTTCTTCCAATCCGATAGGGTCATGTCAACGATTGTTGACATCATCGACCCAAAGCTTTGCACAGTTGTGACAACTGAATGGCTTGGCATACTTAAACGTCCTCCATTCCCTGTCAACAAAGTGCCACATGGGATGGTCCTGGATTTTCTCCAGGACCCGGTGTATTGACATGATCTTCACCATGTAGTCTGCATCATGGGTGCAGTGGAAGAAGAAACGCAGCCTCCCAAGTCCTAAATGAATGTTTCCATATGACCCAATGGCTTCTGTATCATGCAGTTGTCAATGTAGTCCCCCGGGATGTACTTGGGCCAGTAGCGCTGCTTCTTGATCAGGAACTGCCTGTGAACTCCTACTTGGTTGAGAGAGGTGACCCCTTGTGCAACACAGAAGCCACTGTCACCCATCAGAACCTTACGGGTGTGGTGGAGGGGCTCCATCATATCAAGAAGGAGCTCCATGGTGTTGTTGTATCCCTTCTTTTCCCACTTTGTTGGGAAGGCAAACATTCCATTCAGCTTCCTCAGCCAATCCGTTCCTTCAACAATTTGGACTCTCCACATGATGGGCTTACCATTGTCTCCATGGGCAATCAAGTGATACTCATTGCCAAAAGGATGGGGCTTGCAGGGGAGAGACATGAATCCAGGACAGAACTTCTTTAGCCACAAGTTCATCAACTCGTCAATGCAATTCAACCACGAGGGCTTATATTTGGAGGAGTAGTGATCGATGAACACGTCGATCATCTCGTGGATCCCATGAAAGCAATCCACAAAAAGGAGAGGCGCGTCCTTGCTCATGTAGCCGATTGATTCAATAATCTCACGGAAGTGTGATTTTGTGATGAATTCATTTAGACAAAGGGGGGCACCATCAAACATGTCAATAGGCTTCGTCGACCACCAGAGGTCGCGATCCTCAATGCCGAGGTAACACACCATAAAGAATATACATCCCAGCCAAACATAGATCTCTTGGAGGTCTATCAGCTTGCCCAGAGTCTTGTTGGTCTGTGGGATGACCAAATCAACAATCCTCTTCTTGGGGAAGCACATAATGAGGAACAGTTGGAGCTCGTCCATGTCCACAATTTCGTCCCACCGGTGATGGACGAACTTTCCAACTTGATCGGTGATGTTTTCCACACACCAGCAACAATACTGGGGCTTCTCCCTTGTGCCGGTGGGAGGCGCTGCTCCCTCTGGCGCAGGCTCTGCATTCTCTGGCGCTGGCTTGATATCATCGTGGAGACTGATGCCTTGCTGACTGAGCTGCTTGATCTCCTCCCTCATCGTAGTGCGCGACAGGCCACCTTCAATGGTTGCCGTAGTATTGCAATTGGACAAATGATCTGGGTTGACCATGTCACTGGGTGTGGTGGCAGTAGTGTGAATGCGTGCCTTGCTTTGAAAGGGCACCAGAGCCAGAGGCGCATGTGTAACCTTAAGTTTAAGTTCTTCTTGACGATGTGGAAGACGATGTCTTCCCCAAAATTATCAATGCGCACGAGGTAGCACATATGCTCTTGTTTTTTGCTCACGTGCCGCATGCCCTCCTCTGTCACAAGGATACCGGTGAGATCTTTTCCCGAATGTGCTTGCTAGGGTGGAAGAAAAAGGCCATGGTGGAGCCTATGGCTCCGATTCCGCCGTGGGGTGTGGTTCGGACCATGGAGGAAGAGTGGCATCGCCGAAACCTTGGTATTGTACCTACGTATTCCTACCATAGGAAACACCGACCAGTCACAAAAACCTTTTTTCCGTCACAACCACAACCATGATATCGCCGACCGACGGTTCCTGGATTGGTATACCGCAAAAAGTACGCGGTAATATCTGGACGCCACTAAACTGAACTATGGCTGCCCATCACGTTGACACACCCCGCAATACCCTCATCTTGTTCACCAAGGCCGAATAACCATGTCGTTATGGCCGGTGAACAAACTACTAATTGGTAGTAAAACTACCACATGATATGGTAGATAGTGCCCCACAGAAAATCCTATGTCTGAGATGCTGGTCGACAGGCTAGGCAGTGGCAGTCAGCCCAAACATTGAGTTTCGAGTCTTATGCTCGCGCGTTTCGTCCCTACTTTCGTTTGACGGCCCAGTTTCGAGTTCCGGCACAAAAATGCCAGAAAAAAACCAAGTTGAAATTCTTGAATTCGATGTTTGCAGAGAAAGTACCAATTCCTACAGTTTACTTTTTTGCTTTCTAACCGTACGAAGACCCCTCCGAATATGTTTACAAGATACGAATCAACTTTTTTTTTGACTCGGCGGGTTGTGATCCAATTTTAATTCTGCGGTTCTAATTCTGCCTACATCTCTACGCAGACATGGAATGGCATGCCATGCCATGCCATGCGATGACAAATAACAAAACATTCACCCACCCGCAGAGGCGTCGGAGATAAGTAGCGCAGCCCGCCCTTCCAATCTTACGCCACATGTGGTCGTTGCCGAAACCACCCTCGGGCGAGTTAGGAATATCTTTCCCAGTCTGTACCGAGGAGGTGGAAAAGCAGCAGCAACACATCCAGACTTTCGTGTCCGATCCCTCCATCGAGGAGTTCCCGGAATCTACCAATCCGTTCCGGCTGCGTAATAACATGCCACCAGTCTTCTTGCCGCCCGCCGACAAGGACGTTAATCGTACCAAGATGGTTGCGAAACCGACAAACGAGCCAACGCTGTCCTCCCCACGACGATTTGACGCCAGCTGCTCCCGAAGTCACTGGGTCTCTGTGAACGCCATAGATAGCCGATCCCCAAAATTTGCTACCCGATTGGATTCTAGCGTCAGCCCCATAACTTTGGATCTGGCTACCCGATTGGATGCTAGTGTGAGCCCCATAACTTTGGATCTGGATGTGTCGATGGGAAGCGCAGGTCGTAATGATCATCATGATGACAACATGAGCGTCGGCTCGCCGAGCGTCTCGACGGCCGTGACTGGGAACGTCAGCCAGGTCACGCCCGAAGACAATCTCGCCGTTGAGGATGGCCGTGAAAGGAGGAGCCGAACCAACAGCTCGGAGCGTGCTAGGCAAGGACGGCGCCGAGGGAAGACCGCGAGGCGCCGAACCTCTATTTCTCGGGGACACGTCATGTGCGGGACAGTGGAGCTCAAACTCAACAACGAGATCAGGGCGTCGATGCAGGACATCAACGATGCCGTCCAGCAGATATTCGCGACCGTGCAAAGATTCGGACCAGACGAGAGGGACGCCGTTAGGAATACCATAGTCGATGCGGGATACTTCTTTACAAAGAAGTGCGGGGCCACGTTTTCGCCCAAGAGAGCAACTTGTGGTATTGTCGATGTTGATAGTTTTCATTTTAGTGATGGAAGCAGGTCCCCGGTCCGAGACACCAGGCTCAATGGGCTCAATGGCAATACCCGAATGCGACGAGTCCGTGATGGCGATACAACCAGGCCCACGAGTCGACGAGGCTATGAGTCATCGTCGTGCGATGATAGCGATGATAACGATGATAGCGATGATAGCAATAATAGTAGAAGCACCTCTCACGACGTTCGACGACGAGAGAGGGCGCAAGCGAAGGTATACTCGGACGCGGTCGAGGAGGTGGTGTACAGTATGCCCATTGACAGCTTCGCGCTTTCCCCAAGGCTCGTTTGAATGGAGAGGGATAGCAGTTATTTGGCGGTGACTACATGGTCCTAAAAGCGGTGTGCAGTGTCGAAAGAAATAAAGTTCATGGCATGTATCTTGATTATGGGTGTGTATTTTGGTTCTGCGTGTGCATGAATATGACAAGACTTAAAATAGGTCGTACTCTCAGTAGATTAAACATCTTCTCCTCCTCCTCGGCAGCGGTGTGCGGTGACAAAGAAACGAAGTAAACGGCATTATTTGTGATGAAGGAGTTGATGTTTCTGTGTGACGTGATGCAGGTTACTTACATTTGGTCACATGAAAAGATTGCAACATCGTATGCCTACGATGAGTATTGAATATTACTGTCTCCGTCATCCAAGAATGCATTGTAGGACCTATCAGAGGATCAAATCATGACTCTATTAAGAAAAAATCAAGACAAGATATCTATTCTTCTACTCTAATACGGTCGTGCACGCCACGTGAGCCCAGCCGCAACTCATCGACACCACCCTCTCCTCCGCGGGAATACCCTCGACCAAAATCGGGTACGCCGATACCCTGGTCGACGCCAATCCCAGCACCCCCGTCTTTCCCTTGCCCATGCTGTAGACCCTCCCGTCCTCGTCCAGCGCGAGGGTGTAATTCTGCCCGCATGCAACGTCCACGATGCGAGCGTGCAGCAGCGTCGTTTCCAACCTCGGCTCGTGGGTGTAATTCATCCCCCACGTGAAGAGTTCGCCGTCGGACGTGACCGCGGCGGCGTGCGTGTGTCCGGCGGCGATACGAACGACGTTCCTCCCCTCGAGCGCGCCCTCGACCGGACGCGGGAGCGATTCCATGGCGTACATGTCCGCGGCGAGGCCCATTCCAGTCCCGAGCTGTCCCTCGTTGTTCCTGCCCCACGCTTGCACGACGCCGTCGGAGTTCAACGCCAGGCTGAAGGCGTGTCCGCACGCGATGCGGGTCACGTCCTCCGATCCCAACAGCTCCACCGGCTCGGGGTAGAGCTGATCGATCGTCTCGAGGTTGCCGAGGCGGCCGTACGATCCGGCGCCGCATGTCAGGACCTCCCCCTCCGACGTCAAGACCGTCATGGAGTACTCGCCGCAGTGCACGTCGGATACGACGCATCCGTCCTCGATCAGCGACTGAACGAGACGCGGCACGGGCTGGGTATCCACGTCGTCGCCGTGTCCGAGGCATCCAAGTCCGTTGATGCGCGAGCCGCCGTAGCCGAAGGTGTACAGGTCGCCGGGTGAGGTGAGGATGGCCGAGAAGTTCGGCCCGAGCGACGCCTTGACGACGGGGTCGGGGAGCGGGACGTGTACCGGCCTCGCCGTCTCCTTGATCGAGCTCCCTATGCCCAGTTCCCCGTTCTTGTTGGAACCCATGACGAAACACCGTCCGTCCTCCAGGACCATCGCCGTCCCCGAGGCGCCGCAGTACGTCCTCTCGAGGGCGACATCGTCGCTACCGTCCCCCCCCTCGCCGAACAGGAAGGCGCGAAGCGACGACGACGACGACTCCCCGTCCCCTCCGAAATTCAGCCGCATGGGATGGTCCACGACGACCTCGTCCGACGAGTACAGTCCGCCGGGGGAGGACGGGGTCGTCATCGCGACCGCCGACGGAGCGGTGGCGGAGGAGGTGGTCGCCTCCCCCAGCAACCTCGCGGGGATCGTACCCTTCTTCGACGTTCCCCACATGTAGTGTCGCCTCGGATGCGCACGACGCGACGCCTCGTCGGACGACGACGACGACGCCTCCGCCGCCGCGGAGGAGTGATCCCGACTACAAACGACGACGACGACGCCGTCGACGCCGCCGCCGCACCGGCGATCGTGGTGGGTCGAATAATACGACGACGGCGTCGGCGCGCTGTTCTTGCGGCGCGACGTCGGCGCCGCGGACGACAGCGAGCGGATACGACGGCTGACGGGTCCGATGATGGACGACGCGGAAATCATTATTACGCTGATATTATTTTCACTCTCTGTTTATCGTTACCAGACTTAACCATAAGTCCGGACGCTTTTTTTTATGGGTTTTTCGGAAAAACTCCGGACATTTCGCG
>JALLAZ010000620.1:0-13377 GCA_036939755.1 Stephanodiscus triporus | reverse complement strand
AGCTATTTAAAGACACAGCGCATCGTCGACGCATCATGCCTGTGTTTGACGGTTGCGGCGGCTGTCGGTGGACAATTTTGGCGGACAAAACGTTGCGGCAACCCATCTCTGTACCTTTGACCGTCGTTTCCGCGCGGCGGAACCGGGGCGGACAGTGATGGGATGCCGCTAACGTCATCGGCGGAAGCCATGTTGGGGGTGTTTTTTCGATGAAATCGAGGTGATTCTATCGTAGCCCTACGTAGGACTCTTTAACACTCGCCTTTTTTTCGAGGGGTCAATCTTTTTGCAGCGCACCTCAAAAAACGGGAAAATAACAACCTCAACCGTTTCGCGCAAAGTAATATTTTGTCATGATGACTCTGTCCGCGACCCCCAGACCCCTATACCATATGAAAGCTGAGACTGTCAGCTTTCTCTATATGTCATTAGTTTTGGGTGGTAAACTGACCAGTTTATTAATTAAATGCGGTCAAAGTTGAGGCTTTGTATTAGAGTAATCTTTTTGCCGAAACCTGCAAAAAGAGCGATATGGAGATAGTGCACATTGATGAGACGCACCAAATAATGTGACAGACAGACGAGTCCTGCCTATCCGACTACTCTAGTGACTAAGTCCCAAGGGGGCGGGTCATCGGCGTTCGGGTACGATAAATACTATGGTATATATATATGGTAGGTACGATAGTATCTTGATTCTGCTACAACATGGGTCATATTTTTCATTCTGGGGTCATTTTCTTTTACCGTACTAGAGTAGAGTACGGAGAGACCGGGCGGCTCCTCCTCATCATTGGGTCACGCACGGAGTTTTTTTGCGGGCGGATGAATGACAGTAACGTTCAGAGAGAGTGAAAGATTTTTTGGTGTTTACCTTGCGTTGGTGCGTTCATAATATTATTCCTCGCACACCTCCGCACCAACTCGTCCTCCTTTCCGCACCACCTGCATCACGAATCACGATAGCATGAAGACATCTGCCTTAGTAATCGTAGCATCTCTTGCGTTTTTTGCACGAGATGCCGAGGGCGGGAAGGGGAACCTTCAGGCCACCTCCGTGTGCACACAAGCATGCGACGACCCCAAACAGGTGAAGGTATGCAAGACTACACAGGCCGATGCCGCTACCCTGGTGAAGGAGACCAAATGCGTCACTAAGCTTGCCGCCGATAGATTGGTCAAAAGACCCAAGTCGAAGTTTGTGTGTGACGAATGCGTGTGAGCATCAGGAATGCGACGGAAGCTTACACCTTTGGATCGTCATAAGGAACGAGTAGCACAGAACTCGGAAAAAAAGGCGCCTTGATGATATTAGGTTAGATTGCATTGAGCCACGTCTCGCAGGGGGAGAGGTGGCGGCTTGTTTTCATATTTCTTGTCGGGTTGAGGTCGTTTCTCAGAAGGGTGATGGGAGGTAGGGAGGGATAGAAACGTAGATACTTAACTCATTTAGGTCATCGTTATTATTTATTGTCATATTATTGATTCATTTTTATCAAGCTTCAATCCTTTTCTTCCTTTTCAACCAATTGCACGTAATTTCCTCCTAGCCTACGAAGATACTCCCTAATACGATAGTAACGAATTCGTCATAGCCCCGACCATGACGACCGGTGTCCTCTGGCTCGCCATCCTCCTCCTCTGCCTCGCGATCGCGGCGTCGGCGCTCTCGAATCGTCCCGCGGTCATCGGCATCGCGCGTCGCGACGCCGTCGCGCGCGGGCTCGGTCTCTCCCCCCCGCATGGTGGGCCGCCGCCGCCGCCGCCGTCGCGTCGTCGTCGTCGTCTACGACGACCCCGGCACACGCGGCGACCGCCGGTGGGGGGGGGGGACTAGCGAGCAGGCTCGCCGCGCGCGACCCGTCGTCGCTCCGAAACTCGCTCTTCAACGTCCCGCCCGGTCCTCAGGTCTACCCCCCGTTCATGCGCGGGACGTGGGACGTTGCCATGACCTTCCGAGGCTACGTCTTCCCGTCCGCCGCGATATCGAAGGATAGGATCGCATCCGACCTCGACGTGCCCGGCTTCCAGAGGCTATCGATCGCCATGGTGGGGGACGTGGGACGGGAGGCCGCGAATTACGTGATGGACGTCGACCGGGTCACGGGATTGGAGGACAGGGGAACGTCGATGTCGACGTCGATCGACTCGCACCTCGGGTACCGCGCGGTGCGGGGGGTGACGTACGATCCGAATGTGAACCCGAACAGGATCTCGATTGACTTCGTCCCCCAACGCACGAGGAACGCCAACAGGATAGAGATCTTCTGCAACGCCAGGGAGTCCGAATCGGTCGCGACGACGACGACGACGACGACGACGCCCGACGGCGCGTCACCGTCGTCGTCCACATCCTCCCCGTCGATCTTCGTCTGTTCGGAGCACGTGAGGCAGGTCACGTTCGGACTGTCGCAAGAGTACGGCGTGGCGAGGCAGGTCTCGGGGAACTACGCGCACTACTGGACGTGGAGGGAGGGGACGGCGGAGGCGCCCGAGAAGATGACGGGGAATTTGCTAACTGCGGCGTACCTCGACGCTGGGGATCCCATGTTCTTCGATGAGCCGAACAGGCCCGTGATCGTTTATAGTCACGACCTCGTGGCGACGAGGCGAATGCCCGTAAAGAAATGATCATGGCGGTCGTGGTGCGATGCCGAGACGTAGTTAATCGGATTTGCGCGTTTTTCATCAGCGAGGAGGCTGGGGGGCCTGGAGTTCTTCGCCCCGTCACCCGCGCCGGTGTCATGGGCGTGGGGATTTGTGGGATTCCCGACGAAGGTAATCGGCAGTCGCGCGTTTTTTTCTTATCGGCGAGATGCTCAGCCTCCAACCTCGAGCGTTGCTCGGGCATCTAGGTCGCGAATTGTTAGATTAAATACTATGCGCGCGTGCCGCATCGCAGCCGCTTCGTTGGCGAATCGAGACAACATGGGACGGAGCTCGTCGCAAGGCACAGAACCAGAGGGAGATATCGTATATGATAAAAACAAAATGAAGCGGATCCACAGTATCATTAACTAAGAAAATGTTTCTTACACTCTAGAGGATTGGCAAAAATTATGGCATTTGAAGAATTATAGAGTAGAGTAGAGCAGTAACTTACGTCAATACACCGAAGTCATCCTATATTGATATGATGAGTTAGACCGGGAGGTACATATGCATCAGAAGACAGCAGCATCCACCGAATTGGATGCAGCAGGAACTGCTGTGTGTTGGTCAGCATCTACCAACAATGACGTTGGTGGCTGCTCCTCCACATCCATGTTCTTAGCCTTTTCCTTAGCGTCCTCATTCTCTTGATACTCTTGCATCTCCCTCTCGACAACACGGATCTGAGAAATATAACGAACAATGACACGAAAAGTTAGTGACAGTGGAAACATTGTCAATCACATATCGTCAATCTAATGTTGACTCACTAGCACGTCACATCGCTTCTGGATTTCCTGCGGACTTCGCGACTTGAAGAACCAGTTGAAACGGAACTGCCAAGCACGCCTTATCTCCAACTGAATCCTGCGAGCGGCGCCATATCCATGACGATGCATCATAACCAGTAGGAATGCATCTTCCTCCTGTTGGTAACTGAAGCCCTTTTGTCCCTGGCCGTATTTGAATTGCATCTTGGGCCACGAGTACATGAGAAGGTCAATCGGAGAATGCTGCTCGAGTAGTTCCTTGGCTACCTTACCGTCTTCGACGCCAGGATACATGGTGCTGTAGATGGATTCAAGATGAAGCTCAACCTTTGCCTGGATCATCTTACGAATGTCACTCAGGCGATGTTTCTTCTTCTCCACCTTCTCGATCTTGTCAATAATCTTGCTCCAATCTGTCAGGCGCCTGTAATGCAACCAGAACGCGACGTAGTACTTCTTGATATCGGTTTGATCTTTGCCAGTCTCCTGGGCAACATCGTCAATAATCTTGGTAATTGCATAACGACCATGAGTCTCCAGGGCATTGCAGAAGACTTTGAAATCCTAGTAGAATAAACGAAAAAAAGAATGGAAAGTTCAGCGTGCCGAAAAATGAAGAGACAGATTCTCGGATTGAATTCATTCAAAACTGCCACTCACCTTTCTTGACCAATCCGCGAATCCCTCAGACAGAAGCCTCGCCTTCTCTGCCTGTTCTGGAGGTGTCAACACGAACTGATTTAACATACCCTCCATCTCGGTAGCCTCTGCCATCATTTGCGACACATCGGCAGGAGGTGCAGTTGCAACACGCTTCCTAATATCGGCAATCATCTCCAAGTGATCTTCCTTTTGCTGAGCCAATTCCCTCTCTCGGGCGGTTAGCTCCTCTAACCGTTCCCGATCATACAGCTGGAAATCTTGCATGTGGGGCCCCTTCTTTTTCTTCTTGGCCTTGGCATCGGCAGCGTGTGCTTTCATCCCCGATGTCTCTCCCGTGCTCATCATCTCCTTGTAGTACTCGTTAACGTCGTACTTGGCACGCTTTCGTTCACGCGTTCCCATGTCGATGAATAGAGATCCGTCTTTCCTCTTATCGCGGTAGTTTTCGCCCGCGAAGTCGAAGGTATCCTTGCTGTCCCCTTCCAAATCTCCCGATAGGGTAAACGTGGCAAGATTGTGCTGTGCATTCTGCTGTAACTTCGCCTGCATCTCACTGGTCATTTTTTCGCCCTTGGCGATCAAGACATCTATGTCTTCATCGGTGTAAGTGCCCTTATTTCCGGAGATGATCTGGTCCGCTCCAAATTTCACCATTTGCATCAACTCGGTTTTGCTCAACTTCCTGCGTAGATGAAAATCATATCGTTATGAGACGGGGACGAGCAGGTTTAAGAGCGAAAACATGAAAGCCTTCACTCACGAGTTCTGCTCTGCCAACCTTCCCTGCTGAATGACGGCTGCATCCAAAAACAGCTTTTTGTCCGCCCTTTCGATAATCTTCTCCTCTGAACCGATGCAAAAAGGGCATGTATATGAGCGATGCAGCATTCAAAACTTAAAGAAACGAATAAATGACTCACCCACGGTGCCCTCGGATACGAAGCGGAATACCTGGACCGGCTTCGTCTGCCCCAAACGATGGGCACGATCCATGGCCTGCAAATCCACTTGTGGATTCCAATCGCTTCCCGGTAAAAATTAAGGAGAATACATGATGATTAGGGACGGCCGTAGCGAAGGCGGGGTTAAATGTTCTCTCCATGTCCCACCCCCTCCCCTCTCTCCTTTCTCTCCCCTCTTACGACTCACCTATCGTACAGAATGACGATGTCCGCCGTGGCGAGGTTGATGCCCAGCCCACCCGCACGCGTGCTAAGCAAGAAGCAGAACTTGGAAGATCCCGGCTTGTTGAATACCTCCATCTGCGAGTCTCGGCTCTCGCCGTCGGTGTTGCCGTCGATCCGGCAGTACTCGTGGCCGACGAGACGCAAGTAATCCTCGAGTATGTCGAGGACGCGCGTCATCTGGCAGAAGATCAGCACCCTCGACCCCTGGGCCTTCAACTTCGGCATGAGCTTGTGCAGCAGCTGCATCTTCCCGCTGTTCTCCCATATGTGAGGCCCGTCCGAGAACGGCGGACCGGCCTCGGCGCCGTCGAAGAGGTAGGGATGGTTGCAAACCTTGCGAAGGTGCATCAGGACGTTCTGCAGACGCGCGTGCGACGGTCCTCCCAGGGCGTTGAGCTCGTGGGCGTCCTTGCGCAAGATGCGCTTGTACCAGTCCCGTTGCATGTCGGTGAGCCCTATGAAGAGCTTCGTTTCCTTCTTCGGGGGGAGGGAGCACGCCACGTCTCTCTTCACGCGCCGGAGCATGAACGGCCGAAGCACGGTGTGCAGTTTCCGTATCACGTTCTCCCTGTTTTAATGTCAAATGGAGATTTCCCCCAACATATGCCACGTAAGAAATCAGACGCAAAAGAAACAAAAGTGCAGCCTCGACGACGTATGAATGCATACACTTACTGCCCCTCCTTCCCCGACATGGAGAACCACTCGTCGAACTGCTCGGAGTCGCCGAATATCTCCGGCAGGAGGAAGTTGAGGAGCGCCCACAGCTCGTGCAGGTTGTTCTGCAACGGCGTGCCGGTGATTAGGAGACGGAAGCCCGTGGAAAGCAGCCGCACGGCCTTGCTCAGGCTGGAATTTTCGTTCTTGATGCGATGCGCCTCGTCGATGATCAGGTACTTCCACGGTATACGACCCAGGCTCGTCTTCTCCTTGAGCACCGCCTCGTAGGAGCAAACGAGGGCGTCGAACCTGTACTTTCCCGTGACGGGATCCGGCTTCAGGAATTCCTCCCGTGCCTTCGCCCTCTCCTCCATCGTCCCGCCCATGCGCACCGCCCGTATGCTCGGGCACCACTTCCTGAACTCCTTGATCCAATTCCCCACCACCGACTTGGGCACCACGACCACGTGCGGCCCCTTGACCCCTCGCGCCTCCCTCAGATACGCGAGGAGGGATATCGTCTGTAGCGTCTTCCCCAACCCCATCTCGTCCGCGAGTATGCCGTTGATCCCGTGATCGTGCAGTTTGATCATCCAATTCAACCCCTCGAGCTGATACTTGTGCATCTTGCACGCTTCCGACAGTATCTTCGGCTGCTGGTTGAGATACACCGTCCGACGGGCGGACTCGGCCGTCTTGAGAAGCGCCGCGTCCTCCTCGGCCTCCGTCATGCGATCGGACTTACCCCTCGATCCCCTCTTCTTCTTGCTCTTCCTGGCGTCGGACGTGGCGACGGACCCGGCGAGGAAGTGCGCGAATACCTCGGACTGGCCGACTAGGAATTGGAATTTGTCGATCGGCGAAGCGGCGGCGAGACTCTCCGCCGACGATGCCGATGCCGATGCCGATGCCGATGCCGACATCGTCTCCCTCTCGCGCTTGAGTTCCGCCTCTAGCAATTCCAATCGCTCCTTCCTCGCGGCCTCGAGCTCCTCGAGGTCCTCCCTCTCGTGTTCGAGGTCGGACTTCTGATGCTCGTCGTCGTCGTCGTCGTCGTCGGCCCCCAGCGAAGGGGGCGGCGCGTCGTCGTCGTCAAGCTCGTCGTCGGGGACGGCGGCCTCCTCGTCCTCGGACATGTCGATGCCTGTGCCCCCCCCCCCCCCCCAGCCAGACAGACAACACATCATAATATTATAATGTCGAATGAACCCAACATGGTGGTGAGGAAGGAGGGTATGGATGGACAACAATGACACACTTGGAACATCGCCCAAAGAAACTAGGTAATCAACTCACCTTCCATCTCCACGTCGGAGTCATCTTCGTCGCCGGCCTCGGCGGCGGGGGGCTTCCTAACGTCTTCGCGATTGTCGTCGGCCATGGTTACTGCTGTATCGATGCACTGCGTGTAATATTATATGGTATATGGTACACTCGAAGAAGGTGGTCATTGGCTAAAAACAGCGGGCGAGAGGGGATCCCCGCTAATTGTTTTCAAACACAGAGGAGGAGGCTGACAGACCACTCACACTCTCTTTCTCTCTTCTCCGGCCGTCCACATCATTACATCCCGGACAACAAATAATAACAATAATAATAATAACTTTCATGAAGCGATCGACGTTGCTCCCGTCGTTATCGCTCATCGTCGCGGGCGTCGCATCGTCGTCGTCGTCGCATACGAAATGCCACGAAGTCGTCCCGGCCGAGGCGGCGATCATCCCCCTCGGACAGTCGCGATGGTGGCGCGACGACGACGCGCGCGGTCGCGAACGTCGCCCCGCCGACGACGTTCGTCCTCGTCGTACCGATTCGCGGCGGCATCTGCCACCCCCCGTCGGCCGCCGGCCGCCCCCCCCGCCCCCCCCGAAGGTCCCCGCCTTCCTCCTCCACTGTCCCGCGCGCGTTGCCGCCGCCGCAGCCGCCGCCACTCGACGATCATCCTCCCCCCCGGTGTCGTTCTTCGCGGCCGCGGGACGACGACGACGACGACGACGACCAGGAGGAGCGTCGTCGTCGTCGTCGTCGTCGTCGATGCCGGGGGGGCGCGTCCTCTTCGTCGACGACGACTACTACGACGACTACTACGACGACTACGACTACCGCCACCGCCGCCGCCGCGATTCGTCCTCCGCCATCCGACGACGCACGTCCCTCCTCCCGGCCCCCGCGAACGAGCTCGGGTCGATACTCCCCACGTCCGCGGGCCGACGCGGCCTGTCCCCCACCGGCGACCAGTACGTGTCGTACCTCGGACGTACCCCGCGCGAGCGGTACGATTCGCTCTTCGAGGGGGCGGCGGTGGCCTTCCTCGGGAGCATGTTCGCGTACTTCGTGTCGTTCGTCGTCGGACAATTCCTCGCGACGTGCCTCGGGATAATATTCCTATTCTGGCCGATATTGGGACCGGAATTCAAGGCGTATCAGAGGAATTGGGAATTGGCGGGCGGCAGGGACCTTGTCGACGTTTGGATGGACGACGACATCGACGACGACGACGGCCGACCGCCATCGGAGGAGGACAGGCGAGGGCTGTACGGGGCGTACTACGTCGCTCGCGTCGATGACGTATGCGTCGTGGACGACGCGCGCGCGGATGTCGACGACGAGTACGACCTGTCGGAATTCGACGGATACGCCATGTCGAACGACGAGCTCGAAAGCGTCACGGGCATACCCTGGAAGCTGAGGTTGCGTCTGTCGGACGACGCGGGCAGGGGCATGCAGGTACACAGCCGCATGTCGGAGGGGTACCTCGGCATACGTCCGGGGATGATCGCTGTGGGCGTGCTGCTGAGCGCGGGGAGGGAATTTCGCAAGCTCGCCGGGATGACGGATTTTTGCGTGCTGGACGTCGCGGACGCGAACGACGTCGTCGACGACGACGGCGGGATCGGGATCGGCGCGCCGGCGGCGGTCGAGGCCGTCGCGTGGGTGGGCGACTATCCCTACTTGGACAAGGCCATGTTCCTTAGAACGCTGGACGAAAATGGGATCACGGATATGTTGCTCGACGATTTCGTGAGGTGCGATGACGACGTCGGCGGAGACGACGACGACGACGACATCGGCGACGATGATGACGATGGGACAGAGGCGACTGACTCCGATGACGTTGAAAAAGATGACAAGGAGACGGATGAGTACATAAACGTTAGATGATTTGTCGCTATCTGCCGGGTATGAAGCTGGCCATAACGATTTTTCATTCCGGCGAAATTTTCGATTTGTTTCGGGGGTTCCGACAAGAGGGACAAAGGAACAGAAACTTGTCACAACCCCTTGCAGCCCCAACACTAGCATGTGCCAGGAACTGGGTGTCCCTTGGCCTTGGCAACACCCTCGGCCATTGAAATACTAAATAGGCGGCATATTCAGGCAGCATCCTCCGCGGGCTGATAAGGCGTCGAGATATTCCTGTGCCAATTGGCGACTCGCTGTGGTAGTGAGAGCGGAAGTGAGAATGGGCTGGAAATAATATGATCAGCGGCAATCGACAGTGGAGACAGCGAGTGATGACAACGGCAGATGGCGAATCTAGGACTATCAGGGAGTTGATAGAGTAGACACCAGGGAGATACTCTATGATGCGACAAGGGCCATGCCTTGCCCGACCAGCGAGCCACGGCCAGAGAGATGGACTCCTCAGCCAATGACATCTCAATCTCATTATTGATGCAACAAGTTCCACCCCAGCCTTGATAAAATAATCAAATTGCGATTAATATTTAGATGGCGGCTGTTGCGACAACTGGCATGGAGAATGAAACTCGAGGGAGAAAAAGAAAAAAGTAGAGAAGAAGATGGTATCATAATATATTGTTGAGTATTACGACTTGACGCATACGATAGATAGAGAGGTTTTATTAACTATTCTTTTCTACACTCTATCATACTCCGATCTCAGCAATGGTATTCGCGCTGACCAGCATCATCCGTCCGGCCCAGGCGTGGTCCGCGCTGCGTCGGCACGCCGAGGACGACGTCGGATCCCTGCGTCTGGTCGACCTTCGAGGCCGCCGCGATGCCGGCGTCGGAGTCGACGACGACTTCATCGCCGTCCATCGCTCCGCCGACGGCGGCGGGAACGGCGACGACGACGGGCACCTGCTCATCGTGGACTGGTCGCGACAGCGGACGACGTCCGACACGATGGGACACCTCCTGCGGTACTTCGCGGCGATGGAGGTGAGGGAGAGGATACTCGACCTGGCGTATGGCAGGCTCGCGCCGTGTTCGGGATCGTCGAGGAAACGGCGGGAAGACGGCGGCGGCGACGGGCCGAGCGAGGGCGGAGGAGGCCGTGGGCGCGAATGCGAATACGACGACGGCCGAGACGAAGACGACGACCGCGACCACTACTTCCGTTCGCCGACCGTGTCCTTCGCGAGCGACACATTGAGACGAGGCGCGAATCGGGACAAGAGCGACGACGACGACGACGACGACGGCGACGGCGCGACGACGTCCGAGATGTCGGAGGGATGCGGCAGCATGCACCTCGCCCTGCGCATGCCCGCCGGGATGGGCATGTTCGTCCGGGATCCACAATCGGACGACAGTTCGAGGAAGAACGCGCTCGACGACGTCCACGCGGACTGGAGGAGGGTACGACGGATATCGGAATCCGTAAGGCGGGGGAAAATCCGCGGCGCGTCCGGTCGTCCTCTGTGCGACGTCCTCGTGTTGGTCGCGGGGGGGGAGGGAGTCGTACTGCCGCACGCGCTGGAGTTCGCGCATCGTGCGATCGCGCACGACGGGGTCGGACGCGAGGCCTCATTGGTCGATCCGTCCTGCGGATCGATCGGACCGTCGTCATCGTCGTTGGACGCGACGACGGGATCGACGAGCGGGGGGGTTTGGCCGTCTTCGTCGACGGGCGGCGCGGGCGGGGGGGGGGGACAGCCCACGATGGCGTCGACGCTGCAGGCCGCGGCCGACGGCGTCGTCAGCATGGTCACGACCCCCTTCAAGTCCGCCGCCGCCCGGGGCAGGTCGGACCGAGAAATCTCCTCCTCCTCTGGCGGCGGCTCGTCGTCGTCGTCGTCGTCGTCAACGACCACCTCGTTGCGACGAAGGAAGTTGAGGATACTGACTTCTATAGATCCTAGCGCCATGGGGGAGGTCCTATCGGAGCTCATACCGGCGACGACTTTGGTGGTGACAGTCGACGTGGACTCGGAGGGGGGACGCGAGTGCGGAGAGATAAACTCGGCCATTAGGGATTGGTTGCTTTCTGGATTGATGTCGAATTGGAAGGGCGATGGCGGTGGCAACAACAGAGCGCGGGCGGAGGAGATCGTACGGAAACACATGTATATGGTGACGGGAAACGAGGGATCGTTCAGGGGCTCGCATCCAGGCAATGCCTTCTTGCTCCCACGGCACTCGAGGTGCGAGGCATTCAGCGCGTGTTCGGTGGCGGGCATTCTGGTGAGTGGCATTAAAGTTTCCCGGCTAAAAGACTTTCGTTATGGTGTGTTCGGACCCTCGGCATTTTTGTCATTCAACGCGATCGAAACGTGCTCCACACTCCCATCGCAGCCACTTTCACTAGTCTTTGGATGGGACATCACATCCACTTTTCTGTTGGGAGCGCACGACATGGACAAACACTTCGTGGACACCTGTCCTCGTCAGAATATTCCCATCATACTTTCCCTGATCGACCTTTGGAATGAGGCCTTCTTGCTATCGAGCGGAAGGGTCTTAGATCCATTCGTTGGAGCTTTCGGCTCGTACCATGAGTTCGTTGCTTCGCTGGAAAATAAGGTGCTGGGTGCTTCCGGAAGGATGCCGACGACGAAGTCTAGCTCCGTTGGAAGAAACGGGGGGCCCCATCCTGTCATCGACGGTGGATCTTATGCGTACAATATTGTTGGCCGTGGAACGAATCTCAAGTCCATCGAGTTTATCACGACGCTTGACCCCGGCAACGCTACAGAAGATTCGCTTGTAGCGAATCACGACAAGAGAATGTGCTCGTTATTTGCTCGCGCTGACACACTCGCATTCGGTACCAGCAATGCCGGTGGCAGCGTTAGAAGATACGACAGTCCCGGTTCTCCGCCAATGATTCTACGAAACGACTCCATGCTATCCCAAAGCAGTACGAATGGTGTTGGTGGCAACGCCAAGACCGTATCAGGGAATCAACCCAGCTCGATCATACTTTGCGGGAAATGTGATGCGTTCACTTGCGGTCAGCTCATCGCCCTCGGGGAGCATCGGGCCTTGATCAAAGCATGGCTTTGGGGTATCGATCCGTTTGCGGTAGCTAAGACATCGATTCAGAAGGAGAGGCAAGATTTTTTATCAGAAAGATTAAATCACATGAACCATTTACTGTCAATGGGAGATGATTTGGACAACGCAGATGGACCCGAGCTTCCAGATCCCACGGGTGGTATCCGTACCATGAATTCTGCGACGAATACGGTTCTTAAGCATTACGCGACCAGACTAAAGCACCGGCATCGCTATAAGTCAAGAACGCCATCACGGCTTTTTTCATAAGAAGACCCGAAAAGGGGTTGTGAAGTCACATCGTTATTGGTATAATAACTTTTATTTTGACTGGACCCAAGTATGATCCTTTATGCCAACTTAAAGTCTCTATTGAACAGTCCCTCAGCTTGGCAAAAAAGTACTAGAATCTTTCCCAACTTGCCGAGGCGCATGTCCCAGGAGGCGAGCCTCCGCATCTCTTGCACAACACGCAAGAGATGCTACGATAACTCCGGCGGATATTTAGCCAGATCTGCCTTGGACTTGGTGCGGTGGAGGAGTTTTTACTTTTTATTACAATCTTCTAATGCTTGGAATAGAGCAGATAACTTCTTTGCTTCACCAATCTCATCGGTGGACCTCGCTAGCAAGTTCAACATGCTTGTGACTTTGATATTTGAAGCGAGCATACGAGTCAGAGGTTAGATCATACATCGGTCCAAATCAGAGTCAAGAGAGTGTTCGAATCGTTCCCACCTACAAATATAAAACCTGTAATCACAAAAAATCTTCAACCTATTATTATTGCGCAAGTACCAATTATTATGCAATCAAACAGGCATCTTCCCGCATCCCCATGATGCTCTTGATCATGGTTAACGACAGGTTCCCGTGCTTCCGCCCCCACCACAAGTCAAACCATCGCAGCAGCAACAAGAAGTTCCCCCCGAACATCCGGTCCACATTCCACAATTTGTCTTCTTGCATTGTTAGCCAGGAGAGCGGCAACTGCTCGGAGCAGTAAGAGGAGCAGAATTACAGGTTGGAGAAACTGTGGAACTGCAATAACAAATAAGGCCTGGTTCCCTCTTTTTGTCAGTTTTTTTTTGTAGGCAGGGCGGGTTTTTTGATGATTGGCTGGCGAGTAGTGGGCCGGGATGTTGGCTGTCTTGTTGTCGGCTTGGCCGTTGGCGCACGTGTACTAGGCTGACTTGTCG
>JALLAZ010000619.1:0-13323 GCA_036939755.1 Stephanodiscus triporus | reverse complement strand
GATGAGGCTCCTCTCTTTTTCGTTGCCATTGCTTCACAGAGCAATTCGACGAAGCAGCCAGAATAGGATGGACAACAGCTAATTTTATACTGGAAAAAGCTCTGTTTGCAATAGGTGTTACTTTAGAGTTCATTGGTGATCAGGACGGGCTATGTATCACCTTTGTCTCGGCTGTCCCAGGAACTGCCTCAGCTTGCAAAGTCCCCTTGTATATCTCTAAACAAATCTTGAGAGCTTTATTCATCGTCGTGTACCTCGCTCTTGACATATCAACCAAAGTATATGAAGAACTGGTGGATGGACAAAATGGTGGATTTGAGGAAGAGCGACAAGAGGTCACACGTTTCAATGTTGGTATTGTCCATGATAACGTCATCTCACTTTTCAATCTTGCACAACAATTGAAGGTTCTTCTTGGAGGAGTCTTGGTGGCCATGCCAAGTAACGACGGCGAGGATGATGAGACTCGACGAAGATTGACAGCCGACTGTGAGGACGCTATCAATGGTAAATGCAATGATTACACCAAAGTTTCGTGTGAGGATCCAAAATTCTTATGCGGTGGTACCAATACCAATTGGAATTATGTTGCGTTTCTAAAGTCAGGTGAGAATTCAACCGTCAACCCGATCTGTTTTCTGAACTGTCCGAGCGTGTTGGCATTGACTCATCATGAATTCTCCTTGTCGTATTAGTGGGGTGTGATGGGTTTGATTCCGATGGAGATGAGAAGAAAGATAATTGCGAGGATCGTTACGCACCCTCGTTTGTTATTCGCGATGCCGTGTATTTTAGAGGTGATGACAGTGACACTACAAGACTTGTGTACAGAGAGGAGGTGTTCAAAAGTGAACAGTCAGTGAAAAACTTTTTAGGATATCAATTTAGTGTATTTGACGATTGTCAACCGTCGGAGAATCTTGAACTGATTATTGACCGAACAGGTGGATCGTGCAGAGAAACTCATTACACGCTCACGCCAGTGCAAAATATAACTGCTTGCAATGATCGTAACTCGTCGGGTCCTCCATTCAATATACCCTTCGTAAATCCTCTGTTTGGGTTTTCGAAAAATGTCACTGTGCAGCTTGATGAAGAACCTCCAGTCGTCCAATGTGGGTTCCACCTAGATAGCACTCTTGGAATTGATGATGTTTCTGATGATGGTAAAACTCTATATCATTACATGATGAAGTTATCCGACAGTTCTGAAGATCGATTCAATGAGGCAAATTTTTTTTATAATGTTGTGGTAAGTGTCATGTGTTGATGTGTCGCACATTCACTCCCAAGGTCTACTAATATTGTCCTATGCTTGTTCTCTTGCTTCTAGGACAATTGTGAAGACAATGTTCGATTAGACGTAGTTGTGAAGTCTAACGAGCTTGACCTTCACAACAATGAAGTGGCTAAGCTGAAAAAATATGCAGTCGCAGGTTCTATAGAAGACCACGTAGAGTTTCTCTATGAAGACTACAGGTACGATCAAGATATGTCAAATCATATTGGTTATAACAAAGCTTAAGTGGCTCACATTCTCAATCAATTTACACCATTGAAGTTGTGATTCATCTCGCTTCCAGAACTCACCAAACCTTACTCAGGAAGAATACTTGGCTACGTTGGCTCAGTCCTGGCCTTGTAAGAAAGATTCTACCATGAGTAATGCGCATTTTCGATTCTATACTGTTACTGTTGTGGCAACCGATTTTGCCGGCAATACAGGAAGGGATACGTGCAATGTTGTACTGTTGCCATACTGTTACACGGAGAGAAACGGTTGTAACAGTACCAGAGAGAAGTATGAAATGTCCTATGGCTTTTATCCTGCTAAGAAAGAAGTTGATGATACCATTGCAAACAAGTCACAACGTGTATTGTACACAATTGCACAGGACTTTTTATATAAGAGCACCCCTACCGCAACTTCTCAACCATCGCCAACACTGCCAACGACCTTGGAGCCCACCTTTAGTCCAACGTTGAAACCAACAACAAATAAGTCTTGCGAGGACAGTAGTTACATTGGTTGCTCCAAAGTGTCATGCCAGGATCCAAAAAGGCTGTGTGATGGCACTTGGAATTATGATTATATTGCATATCTTATTGGAGGTGAGACTTCAATTATATACATTATTTGTTTTTTGAGCCCTACAAGCGTTTCATTATTAATTTGTCGTGAATTCTCCTTTCGTAGCCGGGTGCGATAACATAGATTCCGATGGAGATGGGGAGCAGCCAGATAATTGCGAGGATCGTTACCCACCCTCGCTAACTATCCGCGATTCCGCGTTTTTTAGAGGTGATGCCGATGACACTACAAGACTTGTGTACAGAGAGGAGGTGTTCAAAAGTGAAAAGTTTGCGAGGAACTTCTTGGGATATCAATTTGGAGCGGTGGTTGATGATTGTCAACCGTCGGAGAATCTTGAACTGATTATTAATAACCGAACTGGATCGTGCAGAGAAACTCGTTACACAGTCACACCAGTGCAAAATATAGCTGCTTGCAATGGTCGTAACTCTTCGGGTCCTCCAACCAATATACCCTTTGTCAATCCTCTGCCTGGGGCCTCAAAATTTGTCACAGTGCAGCTTGATGAAGAACCTCCAGTCATCCAATGTGGGTTCCGTCGGGAGTGCACTCAAGGAGTCAACGTTGTTTCTGGTGATGGTAGAACTCTATATCATTACAGATCAAAGCTCACCGATATTTCAGACTATGAATTGAATGAAGCCAAGTTCTTTTATAATGTTGTGGTAAGTATCGTGTGTTTAAGTCAGTGCAGAAGCAAGAATGCCTCGCTCTACAAATTATCTTCCTATGGTTGTTCTCTTACTTCTAGGACAACTGTGAAACCGATATTCAAATCGATGTAGTCGTGGAGACTAACGAGCTTGACCTTCACAATAACAAAGTGGCTGAGCTGGTAAAATATGCGGTCACAGGTTCTGGACGTGACGTGGAGTTTCTCTATGAAGACTACAGGTACGATAAGATTCAGAGATGTCAATTGATTGTTTGTAACAAAGAATGAAAGACTCACATTATCTCAATCATTCAACCACATCGAAGCTGCGAAAATAATAAAATTCCCCACCCCTGGCCTTGTAAGGCAGATCCTACTGTGGGAGACCTGACTTTTCGATTCTATAAAATTACTGTCACAGGAACCGATTCCGCCGGCAATGTTGGAAGCGACAGCTGTCAAGTGATTATTATGCCAAACTGTTTTCCGGACGAAGAAGGTTGTCGTGATAGTAGAAGTCAGTACGGAAACGACTATCAATATTATTCAACAAGGAAGGAGGTGGATGATATTATTAAAAATTCAATGAATTCAAGGGTTTTGTATGGAATTGCAGAATCGAAGCTACTTAAGAAGCCACAGCAAGACAATATTACCGACCATGGTTGTATAACACCCTTGAAACCACCAACCAAACCACCAACCTCACAACCATCAACCTTGCAACCAACAACGTCGCAACCAACAACCTCACGACCATCAACCTTGCAACCAACAACG
Source organism: Stephanodiscus triporus (assembly GCA_036939755.1). Lineage (NCBI taxonomy): Eukaryota > Bacillariophyta > Thalassiosirophyceae > Thalassiosirales > Thalassiosiraceae > Stephanodiscus > Stephanodiscus triporus. The sequence continues at coordinate 9,793 of JALLAZ010000619.1, read as the reverse complement.
TCGCGACCAACAACCTCACGACCATCAACCTTGCAACCAACAACGTCGCAACCAACAACCTCACACAAAACCTCACCACCACCAACCGCGCCACCATCAACCTCACGACCAACATCAAAAAAAAATCGTTGATGTGGGCAGTGTGTCACTTGTTTATCTCGCCAACGTTTGTTTTGGTGCATACGAGTATGTCTCCCCTGAATTCTTGCAGTTGGGACTTGGCAACCGGCTTGCTAATAGGGGTGGCACCAGTAAAATTAGCTACCTAGTTAATTAGGGCTAACCCTTTTTTTCGCCAAAGAAACTTTGAAACCAGAGGCTTCTGCACCATACAAAGATACCAAAGACACAATAGATACCTGGCGGTTGGGTTTGGAACCGTGGTTAAAAAATGGCTCTAACCCCCATTGCCAGACTCCTTCGGCACCAAAAATAGATGCTTCAGGGTGGGTTTGGGGATTTTTTACTTCTATTGCTCAGTTGCTTAGGCGGCGGACGATAGGTGACGGACGAGATGTATGCGGGCGACGAAAAGTGGCAGCTTCGGGGAAGAGGGGGTCCCTTCCTCCTCGCATCGATAGCCTCCTTTCCTTTGGCAATGACATGATCGGAGGGAGGCTGGCGCCGGGACTCCTCATGTCTGGTTTTGCGCGAGGGGGGGGGGGGGCGCCCCCTCCAAATCTCTCTCCTCGCTTTAGCCTCCAATCAACCTGGGAGCCAAAATAAAATAGATTTTCAAATTAAACCAAAGGAATTGGTAGTTTAGTGTAAGCGTGGTTTTCATATATTGTATTTCTCAAATTCTAATCAAATGTACATACAGAGGAATTGGATCATTGTATTTCTTTTTTTTTTAACCGCCAAATCCCTTCAAAAGACAAAGCTTGCCGCCGCAATATTCCACGCAAGATGACAAGCACAGACAAAGTGCCTTCAGGAGGAACACCAACTGCAATAAAATCAAGTCCATAGCCGCCATCAGTGAATTCACATGACATGTCGAAAAGATGTCGAATAGAGAGAAGCGACCCAATTCCCACGGTGGATCAACGGCGGAAATAATGGGGTTCGTGACGACGACGACGACGACGACGCCGCCGGCCTCCGTTGAGGCATTCATGAAATCGTGGAAGCAGAAAGCGGCCGTTGATTCGAACGACGAGTGCACCGCGCCGACGTTCTTGTCCGTCGACAGCAACGCGCGGGTCGGCTGGGCGGATGTCAACGAAATACAAAACATCTGCATGTCGAAACTCGGCAAGGACGACCCTCCCCCCCCGATCACGTCGAGTCCGACCCCGCCGATAACAGCCGCCGACGAAGAAACCAGGAGGCGGCTGCATCACAAGGAAAGGCTGCGTTGGCTCATGGGGAGATTCGCGACGGCCAACACCACGGCGTTCGCGGAGCGTGAGCGAACGAGGCGGGCGCTGTCAACGACCGTGCCGGCGGCGGATGCGGAGGACTCCGGCGAAAATGATGGCATCGACGCCGACGGCACCGGCACCGTGCAGGACGATAGTGATGTGGTCGGTCGGGCGTTCGATTGCATTGGAAGAATGTCAAACTCGTGCGGGTGCTCGCTCGCATGGCTGATGGACGAGGACGATACCTACCACGAGGGTAAAATCATAGGCATCCCCATCAAGAAGGACCACGGTGGCGTGACGACGCGCGGCAGATCGTCCGACTCGGACATTTCGTCGCTCACGGGCGATACCCCTAATAGATTCCAGAGACGTTATCCCCCCGAAAATGTGAGTGATGGGATAAGATGGTACTATTAATGACATGCGAAGCCGCTGTGTGACTTAGTTTTAGAGGACGTCTGGGTCGAAGAAGTGAGTAATACCCATTATCCTCTTAAGAATATAGCATGTACATTTGCGAAATGCAATTTTTTATCTAACAACTTTTCTCTTTATCCGACGTCTATTACTTGTAGGAATATTACACACTACCATGGGAACAGAAGGGAACAGATGCGGGACCTGTCAATATCCCATAAGACTGTTTTTTTCCCATGGTCTATGGCACAGAGAGATACAAGGCATAGAGATGTGCCTGAAACTCCAAGGAAATCTTGTGAAGTCATTCGCATGGCTTGTCGATTCTTTTAATCACTTGGATCCGACAGAGGATTGCACTACAATAGATTAATTTATCTGGCAAACTTTGTTATAGAGCACGCAACCACATTGGCGCGAGATTACACTGAATCTATCGCCCGAAGACCCATTTTTTTTCGTTTTGTGGCGACATGTTCGACTAGTCATTGGCACGATTCTTTGGATAGACCATTCGATCACGAGACGACGCCGATACTTGAGAACTCGTTTTCCATCGAATCTCAAATACAACCCAGAACGTTTATATCGAATGAAACAACACTTTTTGTTAGTCCGACCTGTTATGTTTGGTGTTTGTGGGTTGCAAAATAACCGTAACGAATTGTTGACGCTGTCGGTTGTGTGTCAATCTAAATAGTTGGCACATCCCCATTTGTTAAATAGCAAGAGTTTGGGTGGTAACAGTGAGAATATCTAATTTTTATGTTGCACGCGCCACCAAGATCGAGCGTTCTAACAACGTGGTGGTATTCCTGATCTATTCTTATGACACAGAGGATGTTCATCGCAGTAGGCATGCACAGTGATCCACATGCAACACATTCACTTGCTTGATTGACTCTTCTATTACTTACTTATGATATCTATTCCTCCGTTGGAAACAACTAAGAAGCGGCAAACACACACCTACACATGCTCTCCGAAGTAAGCCTGCATGCCCAACGCGCACCATGTCAACCACACTTCAGAGTGCTCCTCAAGCCAGAGAGATGTTATACTGTGTTGTGATATCAGAGATTTCATCATTGGTTGTAATGAAAACAACAACAGTGTCATTGGTTCTGGGCCGGAAATGCCACCTCAAGCCGAAGATCAAGAAAGCTCCATCTTCCGCTCCACCTTTACATGACGGCGGCACCAAGAAATTGACATCGGCGACCAGTAAAACCGCATCATCATCAGCAGACAAATTGATCTCACAACTTCATGATCACATCGACCAGGGCCGCATTTTTGACGCCCGCTCCATAGTGCACAAGCTCATTGGCATCGAAATCGAAGATCCAATGTCATCTTCCAACCTAGAGCCCGTGCATCATCTCATAGAGGAATAATTGCATGGTAAACATGATAAATGACACGTTTTTGCACAATAGATACTGAAAAAGTTCTTTAGTACCAATAAAATAGTACTGTAGAATCATTTCATTTTCCAGAAGGATTTTTGGGTCTTGTGAGGTTGGTGAAGCTGACATCGACGGGCTGGCAGAGGGAGGTACATCCTCCGGGGATGTACTTGACCTCCACCCCAAGCTCCTGGATCATCTGGATGACCAATGCCATCATCTGGCATTGGTAGCTGTCAAGGATAAGGAAGGGAATTGCGTTGTCTGGAGCCATTGCAATGTACAGCGCCAACACCTCCTCTATCCATGCAATCATCACCGTCTCATCCATCCAGGTATTCTTCTGTTAGTGGTATTGATGGCTTGTTGGGTATGTCAAAAACTCCATCCTTGCAATGCGGCCCCTTGGATGGCCCTTGAAGACGAGCATCGATGGGAGTACCATCCCATCTGCTGCAATTGTAACCGCGACAGTCACATGCTTTGTGTCATCAGTGGATGAATGATTGTGGATGGTCTTCTTTCCGATGAGCTTGAGTGTGCGCTTGGCATTCTTGGGATGGTTGACTGATGTTTGATCCATGTTTAGTACATAACATTTGTCGCACCCAGTGACAATGCGGCACATGAAAGTCATGTAGTCAAGAGCAAAGCTCTCAACTTTGGCCGGCAGGCACTTTGATGTGTGCATGGCCATTCGATAGGTCATCAAATGGGCCACGGTAAAGACTGCATGGTGAAGGTCTTCTCAAGGAATTTGAGTGAGAATAGGATACCCTGAACACAAGGATGAAAGTGTTGATGGTAACCTCCTGCTCGTGGAGCTCAAATACGTAGTGGAGTTTATCCTCCTCAATTGCCTCAAGTGGCCATTGGGGCCGCCATGGGATGACTTCTTGCTCTTGAGGAGTGCATCAGCCAAATCGAGCTTGTCAACCACTTCACAAGATTTGCATGGCTCACCTTCAGCTTGCTCACAACACTTTGCGGCAACCTACCCTCTTCACGCAGATGGTTAGAGGCACACAGAAGGCCATACTTCCTGTGTGCGGTGTAGCGTATGCACATCTTTCCACTTTCTCCACTTGGCTGGGCAACATGACTATCATAGTAGGATACATATGTTACTTACCTATGTTTTCAAAACTATCGTACTTGGTTGTGCATTCCCCAGTAATTCCCCAGTAGATAATTCCTTAGGGATTCCCTTTTTCAGCTTTTCAGCTTTTCAGATTTGTGTATCTGACATTCTGGTCACCTAACAAATGCCAACAAAAGTGGTCAGTCCCACAAATAGTTGTTTGAGTCCCACTTCCGTGAGTCACACACGATTGGTACTAACATACATACGTACAGTCTCTCAGGGGGTCTGTCTGTTGACACAGGTCTTATTCCCACAATTTTTTGGTCATGTAAAGGTAGGTACGATCTGGGAAGTACATACCGGTAATGAAAAATGGTCATTTTTGTTGCAGTTATGGAACAAGCTCAACAAGGACAAAATTGTTGGTGTGTAAATCATATGAAAATTCCTTATTTTGACAGAGAAAGATTTTGTTAGTGGCCACCTAGCTAAATGGGAAATCCTTATTTTGACAGAGAAAGATTTTGTTAGTGGCCACCTAGCTAAATGGGAAACAGAGTGACCAAAACAGATTCAGGTGACCAAAAGATTAAGGTTACTTCTAGTAGAGGTTTTGCAAGCATTCCAGTTTTCATAATGGGTGCCTGCCGTAATTCATTTTTGATATATGTAAGCAATAGTTCCAAATCTTGACTCGCTGAAAATCTGGTCCAGATTTGCTTTTTTCAATTTCTTTTAACTATTTCTCACAATTTGACCTTTTCTCGATTTGGGAAGGCGGCATGGGAATTCATGGGCATTGTTCTGTAGAGACTTGTAAGAGATGGTCTGCCCTATTTCCTTGCCTTTACAGTTGCAAAACCATGTCCAGAACTTTGTCCTATTGGCAGAAGACGAACATAAGTTGTGATGGTGCTGGTTTGGCTGGCATGCTACCACAACAGCCTCCGCATCCATTCATACCTGCTATGGGCATCATTGATTTGTCCTTCTCTCTTGCCATGGCAAAAATTATATGATGAGGGGGACTCCTCTTCGTTCCTTCATGTCACTGGGTTGACATGAAAGGTATTCATCTCCCTTGTCCAGATTGTGATCCACCAGGTCACAGCATATGCCAGCGACAGAGGGGAAAGCCATGGTCGCTTCCACTGAATGGGATGTTGTGGCTTTTGCTTTGTTATCTGGGCAGCCAGATGATAATTAAGTGGCTTTGTTTGATTTTTGAATAACCCCCTTGACCTGCTGTCATATTCTCAAAATAATTCTTGTATGACAGTGAAGAGGTTGCATCTGTTCCTACAAGGATATTGTTCCCAAATGAGGAGAAAATACAGAGGTTTGTGGTGATGATAAGCCTCCATGAACCAACAATATCAAACGTCATCAGATTCATTGACAGAGTGGGATTGGCAACTGAGATGACCAATGAAAGACTGAGCAGAATGTGTATTACTGCAGATATGATTGCGATTCCATGGTCAACAATGTATATTAGTTTGGCCCTGATGGGAAAGCATTTTTTGGTGCCAATAATTTTCTGGGGAGCTGGTCCAATGGGACCCTCACTGATCATTTTTTCACACATAGAAGAAAAGATTGGTGATTATAAAATTTGCACCAATCAGGGATTCCCATGGAGTGGGGATGCATATGGCATTCTAGTTGACTCAATTTCTGAGAGGAGTGCACATCGATTGCACTCCTCTGTGAGGGATAATTTGATCCGTCTGTCCAATGTTTACACATCCCTCCAGCAGGCTAGTGAATGGTAGATGCACAGGTTACAGAGAACCTTCCCCCGATGCAAAAAGAATTTGCCATTGGATAAGTTCAAGCGCAGGCGTGTCCTTGAGTGTATTATTTTGGTGCATAATTTTAGAATGGAAATCATTGGCCACATTTAGATTTCAGCAGTGTTTGCGCCAGAGTACAAGCGAGTTATGAGCATTCATGGTTATGATTATGAGACTGATGATGAAGCAGAGTTGATGGAAGAGAACTTTGGCAATGAAGAAGATGAAGATGGATTCTGAAGATCGTTTGGGGGCTAGTCAATTAGGGGATGACTAGTGTAGGGTGTTTCTAAGCATTCAATAAAAAATAATTTACACACAAAACAAATAAATTCAATTCCCTCCCCTCTAGTTGTTGTTGTTACAGCCAATAGTCTTTGCGATCCGATGAGGATACTTCTCACTAGTCTTATCACGCTTCTCCATCGCCATCATCTGCATCTGAATCTGCTGCTGAAACATCTGCTGCTGCATTGCAAATTGCTGTGTCTGCTGCTGCATCTGCATTGACAGCATTGAGATCATCATCCCACTTTCTCCCCCTCCTGCATTTTCAAGTGATTTGGTTTGAATGGACTTTTGAGCGACACACTATCATGATTTGTAGAATTCATGGTCTTTCCTCTGCTACCCCCTCTGCTCTCGAGCACCAAGGATTATTTCTATTGCTCGGTCAACCACTCCAAATTTGGAACAAAGGCAACAATGGCAGATGGAGTCCACTTAATCACACCCTCCAAGACGATAAAGGTATGGATGAGGAAGAAGATGAAGATGATCCCGGACCTATTCGGCGACAAGGGGAAGAAATCTGGGAATGACGACGTCGACAACGATAATGCATCATGATCGAGCCGGACAGAAACGTTCCAACGGGGGGGAGGATGGCGTGTTGCATCTTCCATTGATCCAATTTGAGGTTGATCGCAATCAGAACGGAGTGGGGTGGGGTGAAAGTATGCAACGCATTGAGTTGCATCACGCTGCAGACTGGTTTTCATCCTAGCTGGAGCAGTTTGTGTCATTTGGGATTTTTTCTGGTACAAGTCTATGCACGCGTAGACTTGTACCTATTTTTTTGGGTAACTAAAGGCCGGCTGGCGCGCAAACAGTTTGGTTACTACGTTTTATGCTACAATTAACTACTTTATTGTACTCTACGTAACGTAACAACACACACGAACAAAAAAACTCTGCTTCTACCATACCGTAGCATTAGCTATGCAGGAATAGTACAAACAGATGGTCCACAAGGGTCAAACCATCCGGCAAAGAACATCACCATGGAGGACCCGGCCGCCGGTCTATGTGGCATGGCTTTTGCGTTGCCTGCCGCCTCCCCCCGGCACCCTCTGTGGAAGGGGTTGACCAAGGGCGGTGTGGCAGGGCTTAACTAAATGATACAAACCAGCCAAGAAAAAAATATTTTCTAATTGCAATGATTTATTTTAGTTTTTTACCTTCTAATTTGACTTCGCCCCCTCCAAAAATGATGATATCATTCTTCCCCGTGCCTCCCGCTTGTTGTGCTTCCCCTCAATAGTCCCCATGATCGCAGGTTGTTGTGTCTAAAATCATTGATAGATGTTGTCAAAAGCCACAATGTATTTTTTATTATTTATATTTTCATCATTCCATTCACCGCCTCAACTGATTGGACGGTATGTCCTCCCACGCTCTCCTCCCCACCCGCTTCCACTATATCATCCCCCCTAACTCTGCCGCCAACTTTGGGTTGATTGTTGTTTAACTCAAATGATCGGTGGTCACCTAAGGCCAAGACCCCCCGCCCCCTCCCTATTTTTTGATGGGTTGCATTTTGGCGCCCCAAACAAGGGAACCAACAGCGGCACCGCCTAACTCGATGGCGTGCGTCTTGCATGGGCCCATAGGGAGCTGCGGCACCATGAGTTGGTGGCGCCACTGGCCTACCCATGGAGGGAGAGGGCCAAAGCGCTCATGTTGGTTGTTGTGTGTTGTGGTTGTGTGGTTGTGTGGTTGCCCATTTTGTAGAGCACCCCAACCAGTCTGACGATTACAACACCCTGCTTCATGGCATGGACGGAGGCCCCATCCTTTGGAAATTGAAGCATCCGCAGCCTGATCTTGATGCTCCGGTGGACCCGTTGTACCATTTGCTATTCGTCACTGAGAAACATAAAGCTAAGATGTGTCTCACCTCAGCCCAACCCTCCAGGAATAACTTTATCAAATTATCCATGATCATTGGTCTGTGTTTGATCAACAAGATCTGACATTACATCTTCAGGCAGCAGTTTGTTTGGGTTATGGACTGCTACGCTGTAAAATTCATTCTATTGTACAATGGTGGCAACCCTGCTACCCTGCATTTGCAGTTGCGCCTGATGTGCTGGGGTTTTGACATTGTTCACCGCCCAGATCAAGAGCTCGTCATCGCCAACTATTGGTCTCGCCTTGGCAAAGACATCGAGTTTGATACACTGTTTTGCAATTATTTGCAATACGTCAAGGATATTTGGAAATCTCACCTTGCACCTACCAACCTGCCAATGCGCCAAGAAAACATGCCTTACTACCATGGACCCCACATTCAACCCATGACATTAACCGAGGCTGCCACTGATGCCAATCACATTCAAGATCTATGGACTGATATAGTCATGTCAACGTCTACCGCTGGTACAGTGCTTGTCAACATCACTGTTTGGTTCGGACATGCTGCGACCACCCTTTCCACGTTGACGACATGCACAGGTGCCCTGTTGAACTCGGAGTTCTTTGCTATTTATGCTTTTTATGTGATGTATTTTTTTGGGGTGGTGTATTTGTTTTCTAACAAACACATCAGTCTCAACACTTACCTTTTCACATCAGCTTGGCATGCGATACTTTGCTCCCTATTTGCGGAATTGGCACCCAGCGCAAGAATATTCAGTAGTGGCAATGACCTTCTGCACCATATTTGGGCCTCTGGCGATACCTCTGTCATTCACGGTTATCTCATCAACTCATATCACTTCTTCACGAGCGAGGTTACCTCCACCTTTTGGAAGCAACAATTGGCTATCATCACACAGTTGTGCCTCATCCGTTCGCTCTCACTGATCATTGCAATCGTCATCCCTGATCATGACAGGCAAAGTGTGAAGGCATTTTGTCAAGGACTCACAACTGCACATTGGAAGGTTTTATTGCATGACACCTTTCATGTCGATATGGGTGACTCTGTAGTGGATTCCTGCACTATCATCATCCCCGTCCACTCCTCCGCAGCATTGGTAGTCAAGCCTATATCATTGCACACACCACCCCTGGTCCATGCAAAGCCCATCGCTTCTTATCTCTGGGTGCCATTCAACAAGACGGAGCACATGCTGTGATTTTGTTGCAACAATGCCGATTTCAACAGGGACAAGCGTGCCCAAGCCTGCCAAATCGGATGGTGTTCCCCACATTGTCATGAAGTATGACATCTATTGCGATGGATATTATTCTGGAAGAGACATGGATGCCCAGTTGGCCTAACTATCTACTCAGTAACATATTTTTGATAATGTTTAGAGTAGGTACATTTCTTACGTAGGAATAGGTATGGTTGTCTACGCGTGACCATCCAACAAACAACACCACCATGGTGGAGCCGGTCGCCAATCCAGTGGCATGGATTTTAGTACTAAATTGCAAAAATAACAGAGATATTAATTTAATTCTACTAGCCTCTCTGATTTTTTCACA
>JALLAZ010000618.1:0-15975 GCA_036939755.1 Stephanodiscus triporus | reverse complement strand
ATAAGAATTGAAGATCTTCAAGGGGGACACAAGCTGAGACATCATCGACATATCCCGTACTTATGTAGAGTGTGTCGGTAGCCGGACGCCTCTCTCAAAACCGGGGAAGCTCTATCACAACAACTAAATTACTTGCTTCGCTTTCATTTCCGAAATCACGCACCAAACTCTACCATGCCCTCTGACCCTGCTGCTAAAGAGTTGTCATCTTCCCTCATCCTTCTATTTCGCCTAATCGAGGCGAATGATTGGAATAAACTCGACAGCATATTCTTGACCAACCCTGAAGGGCAGGTAAAATTTCGTCGATTGGCCGCACTCGTCGCGAAATCTAAAGCCTTCAATGGTATGACAATCCTGCATGTCTGCGCGAGATTTAACCCCCCTCCAAAAGTGGTCAGCAGAATCATTGAGCTGTGTCCCGACACCCCACGCGCTCAAGATCGCTTGAAGCGCACCCCGCTTCACGTTATGGCTGGCACCGACACTCCAAGCTGCTTCATCAAAGTCCTCGCAAATGCCTATCCAGATGCATGCACGATTCAAGACTTAGATGGACGCACCCCTCTTCACTTTGCGTGCGATAGCTCATGCGAATTATTCGAAGACGACATTAGGAAGTCGGTTCAATCGGCACCATCCATCACCACCATTGGCGTACTACTGGCGGCATCCCCTGAGTCGGTCGTATTGAAAGACAAGAAAGGGATGAGCGCAATTGAATACGCATTATGCTCTGGCGCGGAACTTAGGACGTTCAAGCTCCTCCAAAAGACGACCCAGAGGGTCACGTCTCGTAACCGCGAAGGAATGAAAAATAATAGCGCGAAGGATGAACTGGTGTGCGCGATGAAGAGTGCCGTAGAAAAAGTGGTAGAAAGTGCTGCTCCGAGAAAAGTGATGCCAGTGGACTTTCCAAGGAAATGTTCGATTAATGCTCGATCAGCATGAGGATGACGCGACAGCAGACTAATCATAATCTCTGTATGGTAGTAAAATAATAGACTTTCGTTAGGTGGACATTTTAGAATCAGTGTGAACGACCTACTTTCCCCTCTCGCACGTCCTCTAGATATTCGTGTTCGTGTATTTGGTAATGACTTTTCTTGAGCGATAGAGGCCAACTAGATATGGTTCCATTGGGTTTTGCCATAAGTTAAGAGGTGACTAAATGGTGAAATTACGTTTTCATCAGCCCCCCTCCATCGGCTCCAATACTCGTCTATTTTCTGCGACCTAAACTCTGTTGCACGATCCTAAAGCTCATCATTCGACAGATCGAGGGGCGTGATCCCGTCCTTGTCTCTTAGTTTCTCACTCACACCGTGACTCTTGAGTATCTTGATCATCAGTGGCCTCCCGAATTCATGCGCCCACCACATCGGGCCACGTCCGTCTTTGGATCGCATATGTGCGTAGGCAGGTTGATCTCGTAGAAGCGCTTGCAGCTGATCCAACTGCTTCGTTTTGATCATTTCGTACAGGAGGGACATTATCTGGTTGTCCTCCCAACGCTGATTGATTTCTTTGATTTTTTCTTTCGTGAGTGGTTCAGCGGGAGCATTTATAATGTTCTGCTCTTCATTGTTAACCATTGCTCTCATTGTCGCCTTTTGGGGGTCACTGAACGATAGAAGGGATTGATTGGTGAAAGATTAAGAAATCGCTCACAAAAGCTGGAATCATAGCATAAATGACGGTCAATGAAAACCTCACCTCAAATGCTCAAAATATTTCTGTTGATACTCATCATCGGCCTCTGTTTTTTTATTGAAATCCTCCAATTGTTTGAAATCTTTCTTTTCCCTCAACACTTTTTGTAACCCCGGTGGATACTGGCCCGGGCAGAACCAACTTCCAGGGGCATCGCATACGCGATTATTGAGAACCCATTCCTTACTTTCTTGGGAAACACTCAGCACCTTATAGATCCTGACCAGGCCATGTGAACTCTTATAGACCTCTTTGAACCTATTCCTGTCAACATCGACGCCTGGTAATAGGCCATTGGAGTGAAGCCTGAATAAGAGACTATTTGCCATCATCGGTGTAGGCCTTCCGTCGCTCATCATGCCAAATTTGGAACATGTGGGATCTCCTGGACACAAGTGCCTGTACACACTGTTGGCAATCCTGGCTAGATGCGGACTTTTAGCCAAATCATCCCCTCCACCGCCCGTCCAGAGCAAAACATAGTCAGCCATGTGCCTTGCGATTCTGTGACCTTCCTTCAGGGGGCTCGTTAGCGTCCTCCCTAGCAAAGCGATGTGCTCGTGATTCCAAGTGTTGCCGTCAGCAATTGTCGTTCGATTGCTTATCGCCGTGATTTGGTAGCCATAATCCCACCAAGCCATGATGCGAGCATCTTCGGGAGTATTCTCTCCGAGCCACATGTAAGCTTGACGGTAGTCGTCAATCAGAACAACCCTTCCGTCTTGCTGTCTACTTTTAAAGAGAATTGTTGGGCTGCTCATTCCCTGTGCCATCTCGGAACATTCTTTTTTGAATTTCGCAATTTTGGGCAGAGATTCAGTGTACAGGTAATAAGAGAGGAACATCCATGCAACGCGCACGAGCAACTTGAGGAACCAAATGGCAGCCAGAGCAGCTGGCTTGGACGTGTTGGCGGTTAAAGCTGGATCTGCATTTTTGGTGTCTCCAGAGTCATCTTTGGAGATGTTTTTCGACTTCTTCTTCCCCCTTTTAACTTCGTCATTAGAAACAACCTTGGCTTCCACCGAAATGATCCCCGCGTTGCGCTTGATCAATCCCAATTCCTTGAACAAATCTAGGTTCCATCCACAAACTCCCTCAATGCACCATCCGGCCACTCTTCCCACAAGCATGCCTCCGAGTATGCTCCCGATTGGGGCGGTCAGGAGGATGAGACGGACCATCTTAAGCGAGAAGTAATAGGCGGCAATGCCGTAGACCAATAAAAACGACGACGCATCGTTGCAAAACGCAACGGCAACCATGCCGAATCCGTACGGAACGAGCTCGGCGATGACCTTCAGGTATTGTTCGTACGATCCCTCCCTCGCCGCCTGATGCTCTGCGACGCTATCGACTAGGGGGTTCCCGGTCTTGGTGTGCTTCACGAAGAGTCCGCGCACGCGGGAGGAAATCGGCCCGAAGAAGCCGGTGGGCCACAGCAGCATGACTACGACCGCCCCCGCCACGCCGGCCAGCCCCATGACGCGGAACCTCAGCGCCCACAGCTTCCCCTTGCTCAATCCGTCGCGCGCGCCCACCCTCTCGCAGTATTCCACGAGCTGCATCCCAACGAAGACCAGCATCGGCCCGATCTGTTCCAGGCTGCGCAGGGGCGTGAGTCCGATGACCGGCACGCGCGTGGCCAGCGCGGTCCCCACCACGTAGAAGGCCGTGTACGACGCGTGCAGCTTCGAGGAGTGCCTACCGATCAGGACCAGCGACGCGGCGTGCGCGGCCACGAGGTTGACGACGAAGACGTACCCCCCCCAGCTGGCGGCCATGTAGAAGTAAACGAGGCCGGTGATAGCGCCGTAGGCCGCGGCGATCCTCGTGCGAGGCGGGAATACGAATCCTTTATCCCGCTTGTCGGTGCCCGCCCCCTCCGGAACGCCGCGGAGGGAACGCGTCCACGCGTAGAAGACGAGGGTCATGGCCGTCATGGCCACGCTCTCGTTGTCGTACCCCCCCCCGATGGACCTCATGAGGTGGGCGGGAACCATCGACATGAAGAACATCGTCGCGAACATGGACAGGAGGGAGGACGTCTGGAAGGACGATCCCGGCGAAGAAGACGACGACGGTCCCGACGACGACGGCACGTCCATGCCCGAAAGGCGGGCGAGCGCGACGCGCACGCGTCGCGAGCTCCGCGCGACGTGACGTCCGACCACGGGAAGCCCGTCCAACACCGACCCGAAGCGGCCGCCGTGCTCGTCGTGGCGAAAGTCGGACGAGCACTCGAGCGCGATCAAACCCGTGACGAGGGTGGCGACGGCGCCGAACCAGGCCGGGATGAGGCAGCAGACGTCGTTCAGGCTCATCTCGTTCCACCGCATCCCCGCGTACGACAGGAGGGACGCCAGCGCCGCCGACGACATGACGTTCGATCCCCCCGCATTCGCGACCTCCTCCGCGGTCCTGACGACGACGTTCCCTGGCACGCTCATCCCCAGCCGCTCCCCCACGCCGAACCACACCGGTAGCCACGTCTTGGTCAGCCAAACGGCGGTCACCTGCATCCCGGGGTAGATGGTCGTGCCGACGGGCCTGCCGAGGGGGTACCAAACCTTGTAATCGAACCACTTGGCGAACTTGTCCCACCCGTTGTCGTATAGGTACTGGGCCGCTCGGAAGTTGAAGTAGGGATCGAATTCGTGGATGACTGAGGCGATGAGATGATGTTATCATTTGATTGGCGGGGCGGGGCGGGGGCCGACGATGCAATCATATTATTATTTTCGTTGTGAGGGAGAGAATTAGATAACAACATGACATCCACGCGGGGGGGAAAAAGTAACCGAAACTCACTGAACCCGTAATCCTCGATGGCGTGAAGGCGGATGGAGTAGGCCATGGTGAGGATGTCGCGTGTTCGCCAGACCAACGCGCAGACGAGGGAGACGGCGAGGAATGCGCGGAGCCACGCGACGATGCGCTCGTTGACGAAGCCGAAGCCGAAGCCGGCGGCGGCGGACGCCTTGTTGGCATCGGACGATGGCGGTTTAGCATCCGCCATGACGAGTGCGAGGGAGTTGATGGAGCTAGCGTGGCCTCGGTAGAGTGGAGGCTGCTGCTAGATACGTATCTAGTATTTTAGAGTACATCCCTCCTACCATTGTGGGGAGCGGAGAAGAAAGAGGCGAAAAGATTTCCTCTTTAATCAAGCGTAGTACTACCTACTCCTACCTATGTAGGTAGATTATTAGGAATAGTACAGTACGTATCTGTCTAGAGTAGAGAGGTACCATATCGTAGTATGGACATACTCTCTAGGTAAATAAAAGAAGAAGTAGTGTTCCAAGTATCTCTCTAGGTACTCCTCTACAAAGTAACGAAGATCGATGAAAGGCGGAGTCAGGCCCGGCCGGCGCGCAGAGAGTAAAGAGAGTGATGGACACGAAGAAGCATGGAAATGATGTGTAACATCCATCATGGGCGGCGTCGTGGACTCTAGAGATTCATCTCTTCATAGAACGCATCATGAATAGACCCATCGCCACAATGCTCATTTCGTTTGCCGTGCTATGCATTCGCTCCGGAACGTGTTTCGGATTCGCTGTGCGGCGCATCGGCGATCGCTTCGATGCTTGTCATCGTTCATATCGGAGCCCACATTCGAAACTCGTTAGACCCATGA
Organism: Stephanodiscus triporus; assembly: GCA_036939755.1. NCBI lineage: Eukaryota > Bacillariophyta > Thalassiosirophyceae > Thalassiosirales > Thalassiosiraceae > Stephanodiscus > Stephanodiscus triporus. Next base: position 10,622 of record JALLAZ010000618.1, on the reverse strand, counting down.
AAGAACCGACATCCTCCTCCCTCCGTCGAGGAAGATCTGATCAAGACAGGGAGAAGGCGGAAAAGTCGACAGAAGAGGGGCGCACGTCTAAGCGAAAGCGCCTTTCCAATCTGGCGCGGCGTTTTCGTCGGATCTTTCTACCATTCCCGGATATCCGCGAAGACACATCACTGGATGATGCGTCGCAAGGGAATGCATCATCCATGCGAATGGAAGAAATGAAGGAGATAAGCTCCCAAGGAAGGAAAATGGTGGTCGCTCTTCCGTCAGATGACCGAGGCACATTATTGAATGATGTGCCGCCAAGGGATGTAACAGTTCAAATAGAAAAGACAAAGGGGCAAATAATAGAGAATGCGTTGGTAATTCCTACAGATGACCCCATGCCGACACGCCAGTCCAGATCAGCCGAGCATGGTAAGTGAGGGCCTACGTATGTTTATATTCAAACAAATTTCACCTCTGTACTGTGCGATATATACCCTCATCTCCCACTCTTCATTCAAGTCGATTTATCTGGTTCATGGAGACCCATCGTTACACCCGAGTTCAAAATGGCATATGATTCATACTTGGCCAATTGCAGCCAATCGTTCCTGTTTCGCAAGGTCGTCGTCAACGGCATAGGTTACCAGAAAGAAGTCATCCGACAACTCAATGACGGGGTCGACTTGGAAATCATCGCGACCAATCCCGCCGGCAATTGGAATAGGACACTGAAGACTTCCGATGGAATACGTCCGCTCAATGTTACGATTACCGATCCGGACGGAGACCGGGTTCAGATCGAGGCGTGGTGGGAGGGAGAGGGGACGAGGCATAAATCCATCCTTCGGGGAAAGCCGAATGTCGACGGTGGAGTGTTTGAAACCGTTCGGTACTTGGAAAGCGACGACGTCTTGGCGTGCGAGTCTAAATTTTATCCGAGCACATCATCTTCGACGAAGGAATTCAAATACGGCCACGTAGTGTGGAAATTCCAACGAGATCAACAATTGATTGCGTAGGGCTTTAATCCATCTGAAGACACGAAATCCTTTTATTTTAGTGGCCACCGGGTATGTCAAATTGCAGACATCGTTATTACGGCCCCTACCAGGTCTGGGAAGGGGCTAGTTCGGCAGTTTGGACTGATATCACATCGGGTCCCGATTTGGTCTTAGTAATGAATCCATAAAAATAAGCCTTTTGGTCAACGGAGGGAAGAGCACGAGATGATATGGATGACAGTGTACCTTCACAACAAAACACTGGCATGCTCAGGCAACTTACCTTTTGTCCACCGGTTACACCTAGTGCCCCACTCGTTCCACTCTCAGCTATCATTTTTCGTATTCTGAAATATCCCCCATCATCTGCATCGTCAGAAGATGACGGAGGATGAAGGAATGTCTTGGCGGATCTATCAGAGTTGTACAACAGCATGGGCATCGGAACATCTTCTATCCCAGGAGGGAGCGCCGCGAGTTGTATTTTGAATATTTCTCTCTCATCATCATCTATCTGTGCAGATTTCTTCTTTGAACTCGATTTGCTCTTCGCTTTCCCAACCTTTTTATTATCTTGATAGTTTATCAGTGCCTGATGCGGCCGCGATCCACTCAGATCAGCGGGAACATCCAGAAAGAAGTGAGTGTATCTCCCCTTTTCTTCTTCGGTCTCCTCGCTTTGCTGTTGTCGGCTCGCCATGGCTGCTTCTGCGTAGTGATTTGAATAATTCTCCACTAAGGTTTTGACCGATCCATCACCAATTGTGTAAAATTTAATGATGCCATCCGGGGGAACAATTTCATCGACGACAGTATGTGGTTTCGTGACATTCTTTTCTGATCGAAGAGTTGCCTCATTTTCCAAAGCCGATGCGTGAGTTTTTGGCGATACAGTTAACGCCTTCTTCCAAACCTTCTTCACGTCGTTCAATTTCACATCTTTCAAGAAAGAATACGATGGGTCGGAATTTGCCATTGTCACCGAGATTTCGTGATGCACCTTCCGTGTGCTCATGTCGGTGTGCGCAAATTTTATCGCCCTAACTAGTTCGATAAGATCGTCTGGGGAGTATCGAGTGGAATCATCCCCATCATTGCTTTCACTTGGAGTCGTGGTCGATGGTCGGTTCATCATTCCATTAACTTCTTTACCAAAGCGATATTTTTTATATCGCTCTTGCCTACTCTATGTATTTTCGGACGTAAGTATGATTTACATACGACCCTACTAGTACTCTCAAGTATGTGCCTTTGGCACGCTAAGGGAGGTCTTGAGGAAAGCCATCCTGCTGCGGCAAGGCCAAGTTTGGTTCGCAAAAAGAAGGACAAGGTAGAAGGGTGCTGCTGCAAGGGCTAAGTACGCATCGAGGGGAGATAAACTTTCATCGCTTATTACAATTGATAAAACCATTCACGTGCTCCTTTATGCATTCCAAGAAACCCTCTGCGTGACACTTATCTAACTTCTGCCGTAAAGTGAAAGGTATCTCATCCTTCATGTCAGGCGGGAGATCACTGCCTAAATCGAGAAATCTCTCATCGGAATTATTAGGCAGGAACAAGTCATCTCTGGACTGGCAACAGGGAACACCATACCCGCCTTCCAAAACACTCATAATCCTGCCACTGCACGAGCGCGATGCCATTTGACAGGCGACTTCAGTAACACTTCGAAAGTCTTCAGCTGACAAGCCACCCATCCCTAGCGGATCATTGACGTGCGCATCAAAGCCAGCAGAAAGTATAATCAAGTCCGGAGAAAAAGCCTCAACTTTGGGAGATACTTGGGTTACAAGAGCAGCCCCCATTGCCGAAGCTGTGACTCTTTGGCCGAGCGGGATGTTGAGAACACCTTCATGTGGGGACGTGTCACCACATCGGCCGGGGAATATTCCGTCTTGCTTTTTTCCACCTACATATGCGCCTCTGGTAGCACCGACTTTTCGGCGAAACATCTCGTCGTCGGAATTTTCGTTATCATATCCATTGATGTAAGCCCCTCCCGCATGAAGAGAAACGTACAAGAACCTTGGATCATACGTAGGGCAAAGAATGTCTTGAGTGCCATTACCGTGATGGACATCAAAATCGATGACACAGACACGACGGAGGCCTAGACCACCTTGAGATACTGGCGTTGTTGCATACAAAGCTGTGCACGCAGCTGCATTTAGAAGGCAGAACCCATTACTAATTGCCTTCATTGAGTGAAGCTCTCGACCTGCATGATGACCAGGGGGGCGAACTGCACAGAATGCGTTGACACACTGTCCTCCGACAACCATATCTGCAGCCATGAGTGACGCGGCAACTCCGACAACTGCAGCAGTGTAGGACCCACGGGAGCCCATTGTATCATCGCCTCCATCTCCGTCGCTGTCCTCGGTCAGTGGTACTCCTGTCTCATTGTGAGCTATCGAAGCAATCTTCGTCTTAAGGCGCTTGATGTATGTTAACTTGTGAGCCTTTGGAATGACGACGTCTTCTGCAACAATCAAGAACGAATCTTCTACTTGCGTCAACAACAAAACGTTTGGATCAGTGCCGGCACCTGCGCGTTTGGCTCCTTTGATTGCTGCAGGAATCCTCACTGGCCGTTCAAAAGTTCCGCTGTGAGTAATGTGACCATTGCATCTTGAGTCTGTCAACACTGATGTGACATTATTCCCAACACCTTGTGATGATAGCTTACCCACCGCTCTCTTGTAAATTCTCTCACATGCCTTGCGCCACTCAACAATGATGGCTTGCTTGGAAACGTTTGGCGGGATGGTGCCACATTCAAGAGAATCCTCGCCGTGACCCTTGATCACGAGACAATGGCACAAGAGATTTCTAAGTGCAGCTTTTTTTTGGCTGGTTGAATATCCACTGAACAAATCTGACAGCCGTTTCAGCTTTGCAATAAGGGATGTTAAGAGCTTCTCCATGTACTCAAGTCCGTCAATTGTATCAATTACAAGGTCGCCGCTATGAGATTGCCTTTGGAACAAACCAACGAGAAAATCACTCGCGAATTTGTTGAGTGTCCAAAGATCATCTTCATCTTTCTGTGACACCGCTTGTGCAGGCGTGAACACTGAGCTAGGCGAAAGAATCGGGTTTATTATGTACTTTGGAGTTTCAACGCCAAGATGTTGCTCTCGTGGCGAATCCTTTTTCTTCTCGCCGAAGCAAGCCGGTGGCGTCATAGTCTGAATGATAGCGTCAATATCGATAATTGGGTCATGATCAGTACCTTCATCGTCACTCAACTTTGCAGACGCGACTTCCGACGGATGAGGAAGCTTGGCTAGAACAAAATCAAAGGGTAACATTAGGGCTACCTGCGGAAATATAGGGGTTCGCACAGATAGCATGTGGGATTCGGTCAGATTAGCAGATGCCATGACTTGGTCGTCGCTACGAGAAGCATGCTCTTTCGACATGTGTTTGATCGAATACGTCTTAAGTGCCACAGCAAGGCGGTGAGCATCCAAGTACCGAGCGAAAACAGACTTGGGAAGACCGAGAAATCGGAAGCCGGCCCGGGCCTTTTCCATTGATATTTCATCAAAAGGATATCGCTGAATGTTGTATTCGGAAACTTCTATAGTGTCAAAGTCGTAGAGTGGTCCAAGAGAGTACAGGTCTGTCGCATCGGAAACTTTTGACGTGGGCGCTTGTGGCCCGTTCCAGAAGGGAGCCAAGAAGACGACCTGAATCTGATTTTTCGACGAATTCCGGCGCAAGGCTCCAGAAGATGTAAAACCGCCCTCAATAAAATGTTGTACACGTGCAGGCCAAAGTACACCCTGAGCTGCTTTACTGGTTGGCACAGCAAGAATGATGCCATTCTCGATTCCGTCAACATTAAAGTTCGCAGTTGCAGCAAATCGTGTACTGCCAGAGGACGGGGCAGAAATAATAGACCTTTTCTTGCCCGACTGCCTTTGCTTCAATTCCCATTTTCTCACAGCATTTTGTAGCTCACCTGGCTCGAGGTCAAAGGTCTCAAGATCCTCAACATACGCCGCCTTCCAAAGACCACCATAGGTTTCATCAGGAGTAAACGCGATTACGACGGCTTCATGTCTTTGCCACATGATTCTACGGCCGATATGGAAAGCTTCACCTTCTTCGGGTGTCTCTGCCTTTTTTATTGTCCACCCATCTTGGTGGAGAACAGCAGGGTCATAGGACGCCCTTAGGACAGCATTTAAAATGAACTCAAGGCGTTGCTCAGCTGATTCAGCAGGCCTTTGTAAAGCATAGGCCAAGATCTTCTTTGCCATGGCAGGAGTTCCCTTCATGTTGTAAATGAAGCGGAATAGAAGCTCTAGTCCTCGTAGATCATTGCTACCCTGTGCATTGGATACCACCCAGTCGCAGAACTTGACCCTGACAGGTTTTGCATTAGGGTCGGCTACGAGGTAGCCTTTATTGACGATAACATCCTTGTCGTAATGCAACAAATTGCCTCCCCAGTCAGGTCTCCATCCATCGTTGTCGTCATAACTGTGCGTGTCGCCGATTTGCAATGCCGATTCGAGCTCTATTGAATGATAAATAATAAGTTTTTGAGGTGCACTAGGACAGTGTTTTTTTTGGACACGAATCAAACTTACCTGCCATGTCGCGGAGTGATAGGCACTCTAGAGGCTCAACTGCAGGTATGATTTCAAGTTTGATTATCTCAGCAACGGAGGGGTGAATGATGCTGCTGTAATCGTCGATATCGTCAGTAGAGGTAGTAAGAGCTGATCGAGCATGTGTATTTCCTAATGCAAAAACCTTGTCAACTGTAGGTGCTATGCCAGAAACGGGAGAACTTGGAGAAACATCCATCGGCGATCTCTCCTGTTTCTGCCTCTTGACAGGGCGCGGATCATCTTCAATTGATTCGTCAGTCATATAGGAATCATGTGTAGCATTAGGTTCAATGTTTGCTGCAGGTACTCCATTTGCTGGTTCAGCGTGACCATTTTCTGACACTGATTCATGCCGCTTTTCAGGAGAGATGTCTATCGCGTTTGAGTATGCATCATCTGATTGGTCAGAAGGTGCACCCTCACCATCATTTGGAGGGCGAGACCCCATCAACCTATTGACATGTATGGGCTGGCGAGCGCCTGTGTGGGTTCTGCAAACAACTGTGTTAGACAACCAGGATCACTCGCAAATCATCCACCGAAAGCAACGCCAGACTCACATTTGCTTTCCGCCTACCCCTACTTATGGAGACCTGCAACACAGAAGATGCGAGATCGTATTGTGAGGTAAGTTCTTAGGGCAAACAGGGAAAGCGAGGGGGGATGGGCGAGCAAAACTGGTCTTCGTACTCCATTTTAAAAACAAAATCTTCCAACGCATTGTCACCCCCTAAATGGAGGTGAATACCTACACAAGTGTGTTAGATAAGGCGTCCGTCCATGTCTTAGGGAATGGTCCCATGAAGGGAACAAAAGACAGCATTGCTCAGAGCCAATTTTTTGTTTGGAGTGAGCGGGAACCAAATGTGGGACAAAAAAAAAACTGGGTTCGGTCTGACCGCCCCAGCTGGGTGGGTCCTGAGTTCTGAGGGCCCGCTGGCCGGGTGCCACGGAGAGGCCACCTCCCAGGCAGCCGTAGAAAGCACCGACCGCCGCACCCCGAGAAACTTACACAGATTACAACGACTGTCTGGATGAGATTTGCAGAGGTGGCGAGCTTGGGCGTCCTCGCGGGGGGGTTGTGGGTTGGTGGAGGATGGCGTTGCGGGAGTACGTTTTATGAAATAATGGAGGCAGCAAATAAAATAAATAAAACATTGCATTTTTCGGCTGTGGTACGCGCGGTGACCTTATTCCTATGTAGATACTGTTAGATAATAGAGTACATAGAGTAGTAGAAAAAACAAATCAAAGGCTCTTTTACCTGAGATGAGATGATATGGTTGGGTTTAATCTAAAACCAGATAATCCCCTCGCCATAAGTTCTGTGTACATTTCTGGCGACACTTTGAGGGAGTGTCTGAGGTTATCAGTAGGAGTATGATATTTGGAAGGGGAGCCAAGAGGTTCCGAGGCCATCTGTGGGAGTACCATAGTGTTTCAGTAGCTCAACCCTCTCATCAAAAAATAACATCCTCCTGGTTTTTGGAAAAAATAGATTTAACAAGACAGTGCGGCGGATGCTTTGATTACAAAGAGGAGTACTCCTTGTGCTTACATATAATATGACATGGCATCGTGTATAAGTAGTGTGTGAACTATTATTGCAACTGAAGTCTAGTAACATGGTTAGAAATCAAACGAATTCATACTATGAAGAACGAAATGCGTGAAACATCTCTCATTTATCCCCCCTCCCGATGATGCAAGCAGTAAATCATGCCTCTCCCATCAGGCCATCGCCATTGTGATTACTTCCCTCGTCGTGCGGAGAATGCGGGAATCCCACGACCACGCCCCGTTTCTTCGAGCTCTGCACGAAGCTCTTGTAGTAGCATCGGATCCTGTCCCTCACGGCCACGAAGTTGAAGCACGTCTCGTCGAACACGTAATTCATCCTGGCAGCGACCTCCAGCAAGCCCTCCGTGAGACTGTTGTTGAAGTGCTTCTGCTCGGCGGTGTAATTCAACGCCGAGTGGCGGAGGTAGTCCGCCCGGTTGGATATGAGGTACTCCTCCAGCTCGGGGTAGTTCCTCCACGAGAACTTCTTCCGGAGGATGACGGGCTCGGAGTGGATGGAACGTCCGCCCTTGCGGAACTGGTGGTGCTTGCTGCGCGGCGACAACGTCGGGCCCATGTCGCCGCCTCCACGATGCGTCTCGACCTCGTTGCTCACGGCCGCGGGGACCTGGTAGTGCGCCTCGGCGGGGTGCGGGGGCGAGGCGATCGGGGCATAGTCGTAGGGTTCGTACGGATCGTGGGCGGGGGGCATTGCTCCAGATATTGAAAGGTATATTAGATACATCGAATCTAACATATTAGACGATGACAATGACGATGACGATGAGGAATCTGGGTGGGGGGGGGGGGGGGGGGGGACCTCCGTAGGGGGCGGGATGATAATGATGTTGATGATGATTGGCGTAGGACGGCATCGGCGGGGAGTCGGTGCGGTGGTACCCCCCCCCCCCCGGAAGGTGGGGAGGAGGGTACGGCGTCCCATGATGCATCGCCGAAGATACGCGGGAGGGATGGTCTTGGTAGGGATCGTAATGGCCGCCGCCCCCTCGAGGGGGGGTATCCACGGCCGGGGGATACACCTCCGGTTGACCAACGCCGCCTGCGTACGACGACGACGACGACGACGACGACGCACGGGGCGGGGAGCCGTCGTCCCCGCTGATCGCGTTGAACGACTCCGCGGGACGACCGGGGTAGTACCCGCCCACCGGCGGCGGCGGCGGCGGCGGGCCGTATCTCGAATCGGGATATCCCGGGGGCGGCGGGCCCTGGCCGCCGACGGGAGGGGGCGGACGTCCGTAGAACCCCCCCTCGGCCGATGCGGGTTCGCCGTCCTCGCTCGGCACGACGTGAGACTCGGCCCTCGACAGGATCATCTCGGGAGATCCTCCCATAATTTGATTGCCCGAGCTCGACGGGGGGGCGTGGGCGGGGTGGCCGGGGGGGTAGTACGGCCTCGGGTGGTGATACGGCGGGGGCGCCGCCCCGGCCATGACTTGGCCGCTCCCCGGCTGGGCCTGAGGATAAGTCGCGCGGTACGGCGGCGCGTGGGGGTATCCAGGGGGGTACGTCGGATGTCCGTGTCCGTGTCCGTGTTGCGACGGAGGGGCAGGATGGGGATGATGATGTGGATAGGGATATGGAGGATACCCCGGATGATGATATCCCGGGGGGTACTGATGCCGCGGATGGTGCCAAGGGTTCGGCGGAGGATGAGCGTACGTCGCCTCCTCCCTCTGCTCCCTCGTCCCCCTTTCGTTCATGGGCGTGACGGCCTTGGGATCGCGCACGTCCGGCGAATACGGAGCGGCGGCGGGGACGGACCCCGTCATCTTAACTCGCTTGTTGTTCGAAAATACGGGCGGCCCTGGCTTGGGCATGAGCGCGTACGGCCTGACGGGCACGGGATCGGGATTGGGGTTGACGTTCGATCGCACGGGCGTGGGCGCCGAAGACGGCGCGACGTCGGGGGATCGCTTGGGACTCGATACTTCGACCGCCGTCGGGCCCGAACTCCGACTCGCGGGGAGATCATCATCCCCCCCCGGACCGCCCGCGGCGACGACCTCCTCTTGCCTCATGGGACTGACAGCCTCCACGTCCGACAACGAGGCGAGTAACATGGCATCGCAGTACTGCTTCTCGACCCCGTCATCGTCCTCGCTCGTCTTGGGACAGCCTTTCGAGTCCGCGTCATCTCCGCCCTTCTTGATGCGATGGATCATTTGGGACTGCTTCCTCCTGCCGCCCGAGCCGCTCTTGTCGCAATCCTCCTCGCTGCTATCGTCGTGCGAGCGCGAGGGGCCGGCCGTCGAGGAGGACACCGCGATGAGGGTGTGCTTCCGCTTGCGGAGAGAATTCTTGTTCGAGGTCGGGAAGGCGGGCGGGGGGCCGAATCCGACGTCGTCGCACCCCTCGACGTCGCCGCCGTCGTCCTGCTTGATGCCGTCGTTCTGCGGGCTGTATGCTCCGTCGCCTGGCGAAATTTCGGCCGGCGCTGGAATTATTTCCTGACTGGTCGGCTCTCCGGATAACCCCGACGCCAGGGAGGGCGACCAAGGTCCCTGATGAGACTCGGCGTTCATATTTTATTCTTCCTCCCTCCCCCCTTCGGCGGATTATTATTCACCTCTAGATGCGAGGCCACCTCGAGGGACGGCGAGCGCTATTGCTATTGGGCGTCACACTTGGCCGCCGACGGTTGAAACTCAGTTCACTCTTGTCAGTGGAACGCTATCGGGTGTCGCACTTGAATAAAATCAAATCGACTCCTGAGAGATGTGAGTTCGTTTGAATGTTGGGACGAATATGACCGATTGGAATTTAGTCGGGGTAGTGTGGGGGCGATGGCCCAGCCGTGCCTCTTCCCTTCATTCAGAGCTCCGATCGAGGTCCGACGTCTGACGACACGTGAAAAACACACCGAACTTCTTGCCTGAAACTTTCTTGTGGTTCGTGTGTGAAGAACACGTCTGGACTAATTTGGCGGGGCGGTGGCTGTAATTTTATTTTTCTGGGACTGCCATAGAGTTCCCACGTAAGTACAGTTTTAGAGAAAATCCTTCGGGGAATGAACCCATCAATCATGACTCGCGTTGGATGAGTTTTTACTTCGATACCTACTTACACTCGAGTACACTCTATGTGGGATGCATGCCGCAGACTGCGTTCAGGGCGAGTGCAGAAATTATTTAGTCAGGGGATTTCCCCAATCGGGAATCGTTCCAAAATTTATTGAATCACTGGTTGTATCGTAGCCGCTGTCGATCGCATCGTTGGGTGGGCACGAACTTTCGCTGCTGAAAACATCTTTCTGCACAATTTTGGCCACAGAGACGTTTGCCAAACCTTATTCTGTCGAGAAAGATAAACTTTATCCTTAATCACTGACTTAACCTTTCGCTAAACCGACCAGAAAAAACCATGGGTATTACCGCTGCCACGCAAGTGCCGCGCCACATTAAAAAAAATAATTTCCCAC
>JALLAZ010000617.1:0-14964 GCA_036939755.1 Stephanodiscus triporus | reverse complement strand
TAGCTAGATAAAAATGATGATTAATGCAATATAAATTGATTTCTATGTGTTATAAATACGGGTGTTGGACTAGGTGATGGGGATTGCCCATTGCCAGCGTCAGCTCCGCCGTAGTTTGTTTTAATTTTCTTGCAATCGATCCTTCCCGCCCGTGTGGGATTTTCGTTGTGATTGTGTTGACGCCGCCGCGATCTCCACTCCACCCTCTCCCAGATAGCCACACTAACAGATCTTGCTCTTGACACCTTGGGGAATAGGGTGCACATGATATGAGCCACCTCAAAAGGCGGGATCCCTCACAAATCTCCGATGTAACATTGGAGGCGAGAGAAGGATTCTATTTTATCTAGCGCTACGCTAACTAAAAAAATGTTACAAAACACAGGACCCTAAAGACCAGGTAAACCTGTAGGAATCCGTACAAATAAATAACTTTACGGTCCCTGTTTTGTAGAGATCATAATGATTCTCAGATGCTCTCTGTGGATAGACGGATGCGTACTTGCACACAGGATGGTCCTAATTCCGCCATTATATTACCAAAATGAAATCATCGAACTAAATGCATGCTGATTTCTTAATCTTTTTACAGCCCTCATGCCAGAATCATACCTCAAGTCTCAGGACCCTTCTGACACCCACCTCAAGAATTGGCTCACTTGGTCTGCCTCTGTGCTTGCGTCGAGCATTGCTGATCCTTCAAACAAAATTGCCGGTGTGATGGGCATCAACAAGGCAGGAGACATCACAAACCTCATAATGCCAACCATCATCCCAAATATCCGTGGAGAAGCCTCAGCCATTCTGGGTAACAGCTCCAATACTAGCAACGAACCCTCATTTGTATTTGTCAATACATCTGATTTTGGTTTCATCACCGTGATCAAGAAGTATGCCGACATCCCTGATGCGATTTGCCCCAAAGTATCTCTCCCATCGAAATACTTTCAAGGCACATCCTGGGAGTCTGCAACTGCAGAATTGGGACTCACTTACTTTCCTATGCTAGCACCCATCCTATTTGGCATGAATGCAGTTGAAGCTTCTATACATGATGACGACTTTCAAGACAAGATTGGAACAATGTCGCCAAAACATGCTACATGGGCAAAGCTAATAAAGGAGCATTTTATCCAAAACAAAAACATCAAGAAATGCGTGGATAAGATATCTGATAGAGTCTAAAAACAAGAAAGCCATGACAAGCTTGATGCTAAATATGTCACGGATTGTTCTCTTGACAGAAAAATCTTCGAGTATCCATTCATCCAAGTTTTCAGCCTGCCAAGTGGCAAATGGAAGGACAATCTGCAGAATTATGCTCATCTGTGGGCAAGTGGGGGGAGCGATTCTCTCCCCCTTGCGTATGAAACCCAAATCAATTTTGATGAGAAAGAGGCAGAATCTGACAGGTGATTCTGTCCGCCCGTATGTACCTTGTACCGGAGTGAGCACATGTCAGACGGAGTGGGCACGTGCCAGGCACGGACCCAAACACGTTGCCTCTCCTTCAACGTGATGGTTCAACAGAACCACCAAAAGCATAGCTTATAATTCTCATAACTGTCATTTAGACCATGATGAATAGGGGTAGGGCGTCCGTGTGACCTCCTCGGCCAAGGCCATAGTCTATATCAATAGCCATGCCCTGATATAATATCTTGAGTCTATCAGACCCATTCGACTCTGTGCCGTGACCAGTGCCTCGAAGAAACAATGTCGCGATGACCGCGCGAACTTTGACACAATTGATTTCGATTGAGCTACTCGACCTGACCAATCAATGTAAGTTGACGGCTCACAACGACCATGTGAGACCAGGACACCAAGCCAAATTTCATCGAGCTGAGAGGCTCAGTTTGCTCACAACCAGCAAGTCAATGCATCACATCTCAAAGAATTTTGCTTCTGCCCTCCTTGGTGCCAACTTTCTCCACAACAATCTTGAATCCTTGAACTACGAGACCAATTATATTACTATTTTGACTTTCGTTGCTCAAAACGATCTTGAGAAAGTCAGTGCTCATTGTGATGCTGAGCAAGTTGCCAAGAACAAGCGAGAGTTTGACTTTGTTGAGTCTCATCGCAAGGCTATCAAAATCACCATCGAAGGTCTGGGAAAATCCAGAATATGGAATGCACTGTGAAAATCTGCGCAAACATCTGCTGTGTTATCACAGCCATATCACAGCCATCTTTGACTTTGACATTTGGGCTGGAAATTCTACCCTCTTGCTCTACTCCATTTGCATCAGGACTATCAAAGTGATCAAGCATCCTGAGTTCATCAAGTGGCATACTGAAGTCCGTGAGAAGGTCCCACAACTGCCATAATTTTTTTTAAATATGTTGCACAAACTTTTGTCTCAGCTTGCAAGTTTTTTGACCAATAGCTTGATCGAGCATGGAAATGATGGAAACAACTTGAAAGTTGACCTCGTCCTCAAAATTGTGAAATTCATCACAAGGTTCTTTGCCAACATCGAGAACAACATTATGGAAGGCACGGTCCCTGACACCGTCCCCAACTTCACCCCTCATGATGCAAACCCTAAAATCATGAATGTGGTTGCCCATGTTGCTGAAATTGCAGCCCTGAAGGTCAAGCCTGATGCTTTGCCTCCTGGCACTCCCGCTTGCGAACGTACCGGAAAAAGCAGAAAGTCAAACCTGCTGCCAAGGACTTCACCAAAGCTGGCTTACTCTACTGCAAGGAGGGAACTCCAATTGCTGAGTTGTTCCCAAATGACCTTGAGAAGAAGTTGTGTTCTTTCTTTTCATTTCATGATAAGATATGCTCCAAGCCCAATCAAGCTTGTGATTTTGAGCACATTGAAAAGTGGGACAAGATCCCTGCCGCTGACCAAATGAAGATCCTTGAGCACTGCCATGCGACTCAGGGCAAAAAATTTTGGGTTTGATGCTGAGACTCTTGTGAAGCATAAGGTCACGGTCCCTGAAAAGTGTCCTTACCTCCTAGGTGATTTGAACGGTCCCAAGACTGCGTAGACCCTTCACCCTTCACATTTTCAATTATTCGGAGAAATTCTGAACTGCTTTCATCTGCATATTCAGCTTTCGTATGACTTATCAGAGTTATATTATTTTATTTTGCGCATTGCCTTTTCAGGCCAATCCGATAATCTTGGCTGCTCACTCTATTCATCCATACATGATAGCATAATGCCAAGTAAAAAAAGCATCACATCGAAACATGCACCAGATGTTTGCCAAGTTAATTCGTTGAAGAAAGCTTGTTTGAATTCATCTGGACCAAAATTATCTTATCCCATCAACAAGAATGCAATTATTGCTGAATATGATATATCATGCCAGAAGCGGGGCATTAAAGACATTGTCAAACAAGGTGAGCCAACTTCCATACCCATCATCTCTCCTACCATCTCCCAACTCGTCTGTGGTTGCTTGATGAAATCAAGTCTGAATCACCAGTACCGAGTATCGGATCTATGTCTTGATAATGTGATAGTCAAGCTCATCAAGACTTCCGAATCTTTTCTGACGAATGAAGATGTGACAAACCTGTCTCAAGTCAACTCTTTGTACCGAGAGATGATTCATGATGTCATTGATTTGAGAATGATGGATTTTTCTAGGATGAGAATTCCAAGAATTGGATATGCAGAACAAACTGCAATTGATCCAATTCGACTGAACATGGCAACTGCATGTGCCATCCACTATTCCTTACATCCCAGGATGGTAATCAGGTACCTCAAGGGCAAATATGTTGGTGAAAACAGGGACGTGAATCAGATCCTGAGCGACGTCTCAACTTCATTGATGAACTTGATGCTGCTCATATCAAACGGATCCTGACCCAAGGTTGCCCCTCCAAGCTTAGTTTTGAGGAAACGCTGGCCATGAAAGCTTCAATAATCCAAAAGGACAATTAAGCAACTTTCAAATTGCACCCTGAAGCTGTCACTAAGACAATGAACAAAGAGGATAGGCATAGTCACCTGCTTCCTGTGAAGCTTTGGGTCCTTCATTTTTCACCATGGTGTCGTCATACAGCTCAAGGCATGCAGATCAAGCCCAGCAAGAACCCCCGAGTCATCTTTGATGCTTCAACAAAAAGCCATCCTCACGAGATTGTCTTAAATGATATGAACACCGCCAAGTTCAAAGCAAGTATTACTTTCAAAGCAGCCAAATTTAAGTTGCTCCAATGAATTTATAATTGGCGAATCAGTGATCCAAATAGCAAGATATATCTTGCTCTTACGGACATAACAGCTTGCTTCTGTTTCCCGAGAGTCCATGCTGATCTTACAGGAGCTTTTGGATTTGTGGCTGAGAAAATGTACTTCTTGGCAACAAGCATGGTCATTGGATTCAATGCTTCTCTGCAGGGCAATCGAAGCTCTCATCATTGAATACTCAACGAGGCTTAATCTTATTTCAAAACACAAAGATCTCCTTGACATGCTCAAGTTGGAGGACAAAGATACTCACATGGGAAAATTCGTCTGGGCGGTTGCATGCCCTTTGAACCCTGGCATTCAAGACCTCAATGGATTTCTTGAAGCCTTCATTTATGTTGATGACATCTTAGCTTCTGCGAATAACAAGTTCAACTGTTGCGTTTGCTTGCAGCTACAATAGAAGAAATTTTCTAAACAAGCTCACTGTTGGAATCACTCCTGAATATAGGGATCAAGTGAGAGATTTCCGGCTTGAAAGCTGGCCCATTTCTCGAAGAATCTTCAAGGTTGCTGACATTCAGAAACTAGTTGGCAAATTTGCTCAACTTGGTGAAGGTGCCACTTGGACTTACAAAATCATGACACACATCTACACTTCATTGGCATTTGCTCTAAAGCAAAACAAAGAACTGTTATTGGCCTGCTCTCCAAATTTTTGTGAAATTGTTGGGAACATCGAACACAAGCAATTCTCCGGCAATCAATCTGAATTTGCCAAGGAGTTGAATTTTGCTTTGAAAACTGTGGCCAAGATGGTGAATCACTTTAAGCAAGTCTACGTTATCAACAAAACCATTCAAGCAGTGATTGATTTCATCCATCCAGCCTTGAGAGAAGACTCCTGAATTTCGTTTGAAGTACCAATTGCCTGCTTCATCATCCCAAGAACCCCAACAGCTTACTTGTTTGGAGATAGCTCCCTTTGAGCTTGTGGAGGCTACTTGACTGCACTCCTAGTCTGGTGGTACATACCATTCCCGGATGAGATCATTCATTGAACTTTATTGCACATGAAGAACAATGAAGATGAGACCTTCATCTCGATCAATTACCTCGAATATATTATCATCATCATCAACTACTGTGCAGCTATATCTGCAGTACTCAAAGACAAAGATATCACTGATCCTCATCCGGTGGTGCTTTGCGTGACAGACAACATCAGTGCCAAGAATTGGACCATCCACACCAGCAGGAAATCTATCATCGATTGTGCATTGGCAAGATTCTTCTGTGGGCTCTTGATTGGCTTGGACGTTGGCATACATTGAACTTTATTGCACATGAAGAACAATGAAGATGAGATCTTCATCTCGATCAAT
Organism: Stephanodiscus triporus; assembly: GCA_036939755.1. Lineage (NCBI taxonomy): Eukaryota > Bacillariophyta > Thalassiosirophyceae > Thalassiosirales > Thalassiosiraceae > Stephanodiscus > Stephanodiscus triporus. The sequence continues at coordinate 9,413 of JALLAZ010000617.1, read as the reverse complement.
TGCCTCAAATATATTATCATCATCAACTACTGTGCAGCTATATCTGCAGTACTCAAAGACAAAGATATTACTGATCCTCATCCGGTGGTGCTTTGCATGAGAGACAACATCAGTGCCAATGATGGGACCATCCACTCCAGCAAGAAATCAATCATCGATCGTGCATTGGCAAGATTCTTCTGTGGGCTTTTGATTGGCTTGGACGTTGGCATAAATGCCAAATGGATCAGCACACTTGCCAACAAGATGCGGATGAGATATCAAGAATCAAAAAGTCTGCTCACAACTCTTCCTCATTTCAATATGATTTCTCCAAACTTCAACAGGATCATGCGGAGTTGAAACACTGTCGTTTCTTCCAGCCGAGTCAAGAGCTGCTCTCAATGATCTGGGACATTTTATTGACGCAAAAGTCGCCCGACTTAAACAAGGTTCTGCAATTGAAACAGAACAGTTTAGGCAAGCTCAGTACTTGAATTGGTGCAAGTAAAAGTTTGTTCACGATCCCTACGGAGATGAACCCGGAAATGAAAGGCTTGTTGCTTGCTTCATTGAAAATTTGATGCTGGATTGCAACTCTAGGTCAGCAACAGCACAAGGGTACGCTCAGAATCAACAAACTCTTCGAGTATTGTGGCCTCCCCATTCCAGCAAACCCTTCCAACAGGGAGAACATGACTTGAAAACTAATATATATGCGAGAGCGTGAGGGAAACATAGCCAGACATGGAAGTCCCATCTTGAAAGAGATATTTGTCACAATCTCAAATCAGGCATCTGCCTTGGATTGAGATTCTGCTGAATCGGTTACTTTTGATTGGATTGCTCTTGGCAGAGTGGCAGATTTTCAAGTTGCAGAATATGCCCAGACTACCCAGAACAAGGTTGATGAGTTTGAATATGCTTCTGGAAACAGAGTCATTAAAGCCTTTGTTCCGTTGGATTGGAAGTTCTATGATAAGAAAGGACATTTGATAATGGTGCATTCTCTTGATGGCTTGGCAGATCCACCCGCAAAGATGAAGCTAACCTTCCAAATCCAAAAGAACCGCCAGAATGGTCGATCAATAACTTTTGTCGCAGATGACAAGAAGCATTTAAACATATGTCCGGTGCACGCAGCATATCAAATCTTTCTGCGAGCGAAGCGCCTGGGTCAATCTGATGACCAACCTATGGGCGTTTTTGCCATTCACCAGGGTGTCACGAAATACCTTACAGCAAGCAAGATCGCCAAAGTACTCCAATCTGTTGCAAAAGTCTGCCATCCTGATCTAACAAGAGATGGAATTATGTGATTCACATTGCACTCTATCAGAATATGGGCCATTGTCTTGCTTGATGAAGCCGGACTAAATGTTGATTTTATTAAAGCCCGACTCTGCTGGATGAGTGACTCGTATAGATCATATTTGAGAGACACTGTGGTACTTTAAATTAAGCACATCTCTGCTCCCGAAAGCTCCTCAAACGATTTCATAAATCTCTTTGGTGAAAACCACTCAACATTACCGGACATCATCCCAGTTGAAAATACGATGGGCTCTTATTAATATACTATAGGGTTTCCTTACCCATCTTTCCTTTTGAATGAGAGGGGGGGGGAATCCCAATTTCAAAGAGGGGGGGGAAATCCCGATCCTTTGAAATCCTTCCAAATATTTTATTGCCCCATCCTTTCAAAGGAGGGGGGGAAATCCCATTTTCAAAGAGGGGGGGAATCACGATCCCTCAAAATGATAGCTGTAATATTTTTTGCATGCCTGCAATTCATAGCGGCATTGTTGTACATAAATAATAGTGCACTAAGTCTACATCCTTCTGTTTGTGGCCTTCAGCCACAAAGAAGCGTGCATGCCACAATGGAGGTTTGGCCTACAGCCAGAACTTTTTGGGAGTTGAACACTTGCATTTTCAGACCCCACATAGCTTAATATATCAGAGATTAAAAAGTCCACTTTGAGTGCAATCTGGACTGTTATTCTTCTTGTTTATCTACTTAGTTATGTGTAGTTCTCTCTTTGACCGCCTTGTCTTACGTATGACAGCGTATTCTATGCATTGCATTCCAGGCACAATGAGTTTTTTCCTGACAGGGAAAACCGCGGAATTCTGATTTTTAATTCTGGAGTGTTGATTTCTTGAAATGTTCCAAAAGCTGATTTGATTTCAGAATTCAGAATTCCATTCCGGAATCAGAATTTTGCTTTTTATACAATTCCTACCTAAGGAGGACAGAGTCCCGGAGCCCCCAGAATACATTCCGGCCTATTCCAATGACGTCACAGACAAAACTCCAGGGTTCGGAATTCTGCACTCTGCGGAATTCCAATGACAAAACCCAATTTTGGACCGGAATTCCATGGAATTCTGTAGAATTCTGCAGAATTCTGTCGGAATTGCCAACCTAGATAGACACTGAGTCTGAGTCTATGCTAGTACTGGGTATGAAATGTTGCCAGTCAGATCCATCAAATTATGCCCAATCCTCACTATTACCCCCTATGTAACAATAGAGGTGTGACTTGAATGTGCATTAAGCTGAATGGTTGCTGGCTAAAAAATATTGTTCATTTTTTGCAGGCTCAAAAGGCTGCCTAAACTTGTACCTACTAGGTAGAATATCTCCTTGTTGGTTAGATTGTAGTTGCTATGCAATCCCTATGAGTATGAGAGAGACTACTTTAGAGGTTTGCAATAAGTATTTTACATTGTCCCTATAAAAAAGTAAGAAATCGTTAGAGTCAGAAATCTTGAGAGCTTTCAAGTTGTTACCATACACCCCATTTCCCAAAATTGGCCCAACACAGCCTGAGCTACAGCAGATCTACTGATTTACTTGCTGATTTCCCCCTTGATTTTCATGCTTCACCTAGCACTGCCAACCCCAAGACAAAAACAATAAATGTTCATCCATAAGGAGACAAGCAAGTTGAGTACTCACTATCATAAAAATGTTCGTAGAGGAGTTGACAGTGATTGTCACTTTTAGGGGAAATGATTAACTCTCTCTCTGCTTTTGAAGTTGATGATTAAGTTAAATGCAAATTATGCAAACTTGAGACACATCTTACAGATGAGGTGTGAATCCATAAAAGTTTCATGGCCATGGCATCAATCATCTCCACGCTGGCATTTTACCCAGAGACGCCAATTCGATCTGCTTCGTTGCGGCTCCTCGCCTGCCATTCATCCCGTATCCTATCACAATCCACTCCCCACTCGGATGGGCTGCCAACGTCAGGGGAGACCCACCGGACAATGGCAGACGTGCATGGATGCACACATCTTCACACATCCGCTTCTCTCCTCCATAGGGAAAGGAAGACGACCTTCCGTCAAAACAAGCCAGTATGAGTCCTCCTCCGGGATGACGGAACATACCCGGGGATGATGCACTCCTGTTGGGGGAGGACAAGATGCCGTGCTCTTCCGACAAGACATATTTATCCTTGGAGGGCATGGTGTACCCCATTTGTTTGACGTCGCCCAACCATATCGCGCCCTGACGCAACGCGGCTGACGGAACGGAAATCTCGGGCAGGCTAAATTGGAGCGCCATCCCGCCCAGGGTTGTGAGGGGCTCGTTCGAGGAATTGAAGCATCGAATGCGGGGCGTGAGATGGAGGATGCTCAGGCGAAGGCTGACGGACGGATCGGATGACTGGGTCGGATTCGCATCGACGGGACCCGCGGCGGCGGCGTAAACGACGCGAGGCACCCTGAATTCGGCGACGAGCATCCACCCGCATCTCGCGACGATGCCCACCTCAAACGACGTATGGCGGTCCGTGCACTCGCGACGGAGCAGGTGCAGCCCGTGGACGGCCGTCCACCTCCTGGCGGGGAGAATCGCCTCGACGTCGACCTTGGAGAGTTCCCTTGACATGAGCAGGTGTAAATCCCACGAAGCGACGACCGTCGGCGTGATCGTCGTCGAGAACGCCTTGCGCGTGCACCGATCGGCGTCGAGGAGAACGAGCGACGATCCGTCGCCGGCCAGGAGCACAAGGGATTTCGTCGATGGGTGGGAGGACGAGGTTGTGGTCGTGGTCGTCATTTTCGGCCGCCCGACCCGTCCGTCGTCGTCCTCGTCGTTCGATCCGAGCGTCAGCATGTCGCACACCCCCTCCGTCCTGAAGGCCTCGAACGACCACGCGCAACGCGGCGAGACTTGGCCGCCGACGGACGACGACGTCCTCCCCGCCGTCCGCAGCCGTCCGGTCCCGAACGTCGTCGGTATCGTCCACATTCGCACGGTGCCCCGATCACCGCCCGCGATGATCCGCGTCGCGGCGGCGGGGACACGACGTCCCGGGGCGGGCGTCGTCGGCATGAAGAGCGCCCTCGTCGTCCCCTCGGGGCGCGATCGCGTATCGTCGTCGCCGAGTCGAACGAACGGGGGAGGCATATCGCCGCTCGCGACATCGTACACGCGGAGCTCCCGTCGATTCGTGAAGTAAATGACGAGGCGATCCTGATCGTGCGGACTCCACAGGACGCCGCCGATGCGCGGACGGGCCGCGGCCGCGTCGCTCCTCCCTCCTCCCTCCCCCCCTCTCACATTCGGACCCGCCACGCATCGGAAGGACAGCACGGGACGGACCGACGCGGCGGCGGGGAGAGGAGGGCCGATCGGGGACGGAGGTCGTACGAGGCCCGTCTCCCCGGATCCGGATCCGCCGCCGCCAACGTCGTCGTCGCCTCCGTCCCCCGTGGAATCGATCGACGCGTCGTCATTGTCATCCTCGTCATCATCGACGTCGCCGTCGCCGCCCTCCCCCGCGTCTCCCCCCGTCTCCGCGCCCTTCTCGCCCGCACCCCCCATCGTCGTCGCATTCGTCTGCCGCAGTCGTCGTCGTTTTCGCTTTCGTCGATTGCGCTTCTTCGGCCGCCCCAACAACGACGACCGCAACGATTCCAATCGGGAGATGACGTTCCTTCCCCCGGCGTCCGCGGTCCTAACGTCGTCGAAGTCGTACACGCGCACGCGTCCGTTATCGTCGCCCGTGGCGAGGAGGATGCCCTCCCGATCGAAGGACATGGTCCGTATTTCGACACCCCCCCCCCGTCGATCGTTATTCCCGTTTTCGTCATCGTCGTCCGAGACGGAGAGGCGAACGGAGCGCGAGACATTCCAATGTTTTCCGCGATCGACGAATCGGCGTAGGTGGTCCGAAACGAACGACGAGGAGTAGTACGATGAGGAGGAGGAGTAGGAGGAGGAGGAGGAGAGGGGGGATGGTAGGATCGATCGTCTTAGAAGGAGGGACAATATGCCAACTCCGGAGGAGGACTCGCCCTTGAGGAGGCGTGATTCGATCGACGGGTGATTTCGTCGTCTTTTTAGCAGTCCTAGTGGTGGCGCTCCGTCGTCGGAGTCGCGCTCGTCGCGCGTACGACGCGTGGGACGACGGACCCCGTCGCCGAATTCCCGAGAATCGCTTTCTAGATCGTCCTCGTTGTCGTTGTTGTCGTCGTCGTCGTCGAGGTCGAAATCATCGGGAGTGATTGACGCGACGATCGCATCCGGCGAGGGGATGCCTTCGTAGATGTCGTCGACTTCGTCGTTCGTCGCCCGCTTCCCATTCCCTACGGGTCTTCCTTCTCCTCCTCCCCCCCCCTCGATCCCGCACTCGACGCGATGACGATGACGAAAGCCGCGGCCGACGACGACATGGCGTCGGTCGTCCGTCGTCGTCGTCGCGACGGCTCGGACGGACGCGTCCGACATCGCTAGGATGTTCCGGGCCGCCGCCGCTCGCGACGACGACGAGGACATCATCGTCGACGACGACGAGCGGCCGCCACCGCTCGAGGTTGGCCTCCTCCTCTTCTTCGCCGTGACCGAAGGAGGAGGAGGAGGCGGGTGGCGACGACTACTGCTCGACGTCGTCGAGGGACGACGGGTAGATGACGACCACAATGGAAGACCGAAGGACCCGATGTCGTCGTCGTCGTCGTGGTCCATCGTGAAGTGAGAGAAATAGGCGAGAGTCTACAACGTACTAGTACCAGACGTCCGGACGTAACGCCGCCATTAGATACACCAAAAATGGGGTTACAACCACCGTCCAAGGGCAATATGGACCGTTAGGGTGATGTTGGATGGGATTGGGCGTAAAGACCCCTACAACAATTCCCCATTTTATTGTAGCGGTTCGTTTATTAAAGTTTAGCCGGACATTTCAATTCCTACGTGGGCCTTGGTATGTTTTTTTCGGCTCCCGCCAAGAAAAACTCGATAAATGTGTAATAACCTGGCGGCCGCCAAAACAGTGCCGATACATCATGAAACTACGATGGTAAGATCATATGATCAAATACTATATTAACTATGGGGAAAAGCCTCGTCGATTAAAAAAATCTATTAGACCCCTTTACAAAGCAAACAGTGGAGCCCCGTGCGTGCCCTTGATTCAGAGTTGAGCCACAAAAGCACAAACATGGTCACTAGTTCGCGTCATTTGGGTCATCGGGATCGATGCCTTTAAGGGCAAAGAATTGCTGCTTGACACCCTTGGGCATTTATGTAGTAGGAGTAATATTGGCCATGGCGTGGTGGATTTCAAGCACTCGGTGCCACCAGATCATTACATATTTACGGGGGTTGCGAAAAAAAATCTAACTTTCATAATAACCTGCTGGCGAGTATTATGACAGGACAATGGCACTATGACATGGACTACATAATACCAGCATGTAGAGCAGCTCATGGGGGACAATATGTGACTTGGGGGAATGTCATAGTGCCGACGCCCATGGAGTTATAGGCCGTTCAGCAAAATGTCCAGAGATTTTCCGATAAACACGTAATAAAAATCGTCCGGACTTATAGTTAAGTCTGGTATTGGATTTTCTGTGGGCCGGTATGGTACTATTTAAGGGTATCTCTGGAGGCAGGGAATGTTGGGTATGCAAATCAAGTTGCATACATACTCAAATGTACTGTCCGTTGTCCGTTGTCCGGTTGTGTTTTATCTCTGGAGGCAGAGAGTGGAGAGTGCAGAGTGTATTTGCATACCCTGCTCCCTCCCGCCACATCCATCGTTGGACAATCGACTCAAAAATCAGAAAGAGAAGGGGGAGATTTTCGCAGTTGTTAACTTATGTACGTGGGAATAAATAAGTAATGTCCTTCTACTCTGTCGCAAACAATGGCAAAATAAGAAATATGAAGAAAATATATGGCGGGAAGGGGGTATGCTCTTTGGGGTATGCATTTTTTTGTCCAGCTATGCCTTTCGAGATGGACAAAACTCGTGGTGGAAACTCATTTGCATACCCAAAAAGGGTACTCAAAACCGAGTTGGGTGCGCAAAATTTCTGCCTCCAGAGATTGCCTAATTTGTAGATTTACTACCAATTAGTAGTTGGTTCACCGACCATAACGACATGGTTATTTGCCCTTGGTGAAAAAAATTAAGGGTATTGCTGGGTGCATCATGAGGTTGGACAGCCATTGTTCAGTGGCTGCTGAATTTCACCAGGTATTTGTTGTGGTAGAACAACCCAAAAACCGTCGGTCGGGCCTTATTGATTGATTGTTGTGTGCTGTGACGTGTGTTTTTGATAGGTAAAAGCTAGCTAAACCATGCACCCACCGACCATGGCGGCCGCTGTCATCCTACAGCCGCCATGGTGCCTGACTCCCGGCATTGCCGCGTACAACGACAATCAGCCAACAGCCAACCTTAACGGCGACTGTTGTATGCGGCGGCACTGTTAGTGGGGCAAGATGGCAGCTGTGATGGACCATTTAAGTCACGACGTGCCGATTAGCCTTTTTTGTTGTTGTGTGTTGTGTATTATGTAGGAATACATAGGGCAACATACCAGACAATTGTCGATACCCTCTCGACAAGGTGAGGAAGTGCATCATGGCCGGTATCGGAGCCGTCTGCTTGGCAGCCACGACACCGAATCGGTTGCTCCTTCATGTTTGCCGATTTAATACATCATGGGGGAATGATGGTCGCGGTGGTGGTGTCAAAGAAGGCGAAATAGCATCAGGAGGAGACTATTCCTACAGCATGTGGACTCGCGCATCGATTGATTTGGTGGCCACCGTCATCTGTCATCCTACAGCTGCCACAGGGCCCCACTCCCAGCTTTTGAGCTGGCAAGAATCAACAAACATAATATGTGACAAGACAACGGCATTAAGACTAGAAAAATTCTACTCTAAGGCACCAGGCACGACGCGCCGATGAATCGTTGTCGTAGTGTTTGCCGGTCGTGATGGTCGCACCGTTGATGCAGAGCATCAGCAGCAATAACGACAACACATACACGTTGTATAGAGTCTCGGGCCCCTCGTGACTGTTATGCTTGGTTTGCCATGCTGGCCATGTTGGGGGCCTTGGCCGCTGAAGTTTGGTGAATTTTAATTAGTAGTAGCAATTTTTGTTTTTTTTGGACTATCACGTTCATATCTCTAGCAATCTCCCAACCTTTAATACCCAGATTTTTGCAATTTACTTAAGTGGGAAATGGTCATGGGCATCTCTTTTCACTGGGAGGGAATGTCTGAAAAGACAACGGACGATGTTGCATCGGAGGGCGGGGGTGGAGGAGGAGGGGGCAGGGCCAAGGCCAAGGCCTCCAAGCCGGAGGCGGTGTTGGCGTCGACAACTACGGCGGTGGTTGAGGGAGAGGGTGGCGGGAGGGCGAAGTCATTCAAGCAGCCGGGGAGCGCCACGGGGAAGCAGGACGAGCCAGATGTGACCGTGATGGATGTTTTGACCACGTCGTTGCTGGTCAAAATGGGTTCAGATCCGCCAACTCTCATCGCTGCAGACATGGAGAACAATGAGTGCTGGCGGCGCATCCAGCTTTCTTCAAAAATCAACAATCAACCTTTCATGTCGGCGAGGGGGTTGTGCAGGTGGCGGCGGCGGCAGAAGGGGGGACAACACAACGACTGACAACCGACGACCAATGACGGACAACACAACAATCAAATAGTAGACGGGCAAGGAGGGGATCAGGCCAATGACGGCGATGGGGAGCCGTCGCGCAGGCAGCAAATGGCAGTCAACGCATCGGTTGCGGGCGGCGGGTGGCGGACGACACGACAAGAGTGGCAGACAAAAACAACAATCAAACAGTGGATGGGAGAGATAGGGAGGAGGATGACGGTGGACAACACGACAAGAGCGGCAGAAAAAACAACAATCAAACAGTGGATGGGAGAGAGAGGGAGGAGGATGATGGTGGTGGCGACGAATGACGAACGAAGGACGACAGACGACGACAACCTCAACAGACGACAGATGATGAGGGGCCAGTGCCATGGGTAGAGGCAGCGCAAGGAAGGCCAAGGAGGCCATTTGTCTTAATCTTGTTTTTAACCTCCCCTGTTGAATTCCTACGTAGAATGTACTGAATTCCTGCGTCATTTTTTGTTCCCG
>JALLAZ010000616.1:0-14735 GCA_036939755.1 Stephanodiscus triporus | reverse complement strand
TGATGGCAAGCATGATTGCACACATTGTTGACGTGAAGGGAGATTCTTACACGGCAACTCCAAAGATGGCGAAAGATCCATATGAAAATTACACAGGGATTTGAGAAGCATTTTCCATAAAGGAGGGTGATCTTGCTGTTGAAATGCTTATATGGACTAAAGCAAGCCGTGAAAGCATTCTGGCGAAAGCTTTTACAAGCAGCGCAAGCCATGGGACTCACACACAGTTATACTGATTGTTGCCTCTATTACAAGTGGGTTGAAGGATGATTGGTAATGATGATGTCATGGATTGATGACAATGCAATCATTGGGAAAGAGCAGGATGTGCTCGATCTCAAGAGGTTGCTGATGCAACAATTCAAGTGTGATGACTTTGGTCCGATGGATGAGTATGTTGGATGCACGCTTGAGAAATGCAAATCAGGGGATCAAGTTCCTGCAGAAAGTGTTGCTACAAAGCTACGATGATGAATTCAATATCAAAGATTTGAAGAAGTTCAACACTCCTGCGACACCGGAACTGTCTTGAAGAAGCCAATTGATGGCAAGACGCTTCTCACACCAGAGAATCAGACGTTGTATTGTTCTGGTGTGGGGAAGGTGATGCACATGATGCAGTATTCACGACCAGATACATACAATGCCGTTCGTGACTTGGCAAGACACATGACGAGTGCAACGCAGACACACATGGTTGCGATGTTGAGGCTGATGAAGTATGTGAGTGACATGAAGGAGTGGCACAAAGGATCATGAGTTCATCATTAGCGGACGAAGCGAATCTGACTATGCCAAGGATACACAGACAAGAAAGAGCATATCTGGATACAGGGTACTATTGGAAGGTGCGCCTGTCATGTTTAAGAGTTCTACTCAAAAGTCTGTTGCACTGTCGGTTTGAGAAGCCGAGCAATCCTCTGGGGTATTATGCGCACAAGACATGCTGTACTGCAAGAACGTACTAGAATCAATGGGACTTAGTACTAGGCACATTGATGTTCGTCAATGATTCCTACGGGAGCTTAAGGAGTCCAACATAATGGACATCTGTTGGATCAAAGGTTCAGAAAATGATGCAGACGTGTTTACAAAGAATCTCGATGGCCCTGCATTCAAGAAATGCATTAAGACACTTGTTGGGCATGACACCTACATGAAGTCTACGTCTCCATACCCTTCTGAGTTAGGAGGGTCTCAGGAGGTATCCGATGGTACTCAGATGGGTACAGTGAGAATTCAAATATGAAATATTTAGGTTTGCAAAGCAAACCTTAGTTGAGCATAGACTCACTCTTTAATCTAGAAGAATAGTTGTTACTATCAATTAGGGTCTACACCACTTCTGAACTAAGCGGCCTCTGGCAGCTCATATGAAAAGCAAATCAGGGATGAATAAAGCCTGATTTTCTTTGAAGCTAAATCGATTATTACCTATCTCTTTGACATTCTTATCTACATATCTAGACATGAAACACTATGACCTTACTGCTGGATGAATTGGCAAAATCCTGCCACTCCGACTAACATATTCATAAAAAGTCCAGCAGACATAAAAGCAGAGGCTCCTAATCTCTCATCGCATACTTCTTAGGTATCTCTCGATGATAAATGTGATTAAGAGCTCCCTTGTCCCATAAATGCCAAGCCATTTTCGTGAGCTTTCAATACAATTTTACCCAGCACTTTTAAAGCCAGGCTCCAATTTTGTCTTCGTCGGAAAAGTCAGTGGCGGTGGCAAAAGGAAGAAGGGAAGGTGACTGACAACCAATGGCATGACTCATACTTGTTTTGGCCACCCCCTCTGGCAACCTAGCTATTACTCTAATTTGTACCATCGCGAACACAGCTAATAGGTAGTCGCAGGCACCGACTGTCGCATAAATGATATCGCCGGAAATGCGAGAGACAGACGAAGGCCGGCGGGCGACTCGGGGAAACACATGATCTTTGGCGAACTAATAGGGCAGGCCAGGCGACGTCGAGGGTGATCTTGATCAATATCCGACACTTCGTATGACGGTTGGCGCGCATCCTGACGTCAACGAAGGGCGGCGCACGGCCGATCGCACCAACACGGTCGATGATGCCGGTCACGTTCCCGTCACCATCAATTGCCTCGATTTTGCGCGTGTGTCGTTCTCCTGATGTTTTTGTCGAGAACTAGGGGCCAAGAAGCCAGAGCCTGAACAGATGGACGAGTGGGTTGAATGTGGATGGCATAAGCTTGTTAGTCAGAATGAAAAACTAATGCTCAGCGCAAATCCGAATTGGTATCTTATGTTCTTTCATGAAAGGAATATGATCGAGTAGACACAATACACATCACGATTTCGGTTTCTATATCGCACTGCGTCTTTTTCAATCAGTGAACTGACACCGATTCTATCTCACGAGAACAAACTGTGAATCACAAATGGCACACTGAGAGGTTTCAAGTGATTGTACTTTTGCCCAGTCCCACAGAAAGCGATCGGAACACCGGTCAAGTGTGTGAGTGTTAATGCCGCTCCCACCTTGTCACTAACAGTGTCAAATTTCGTCAACACTATCCCATCAATGGGACGTGAATGCCCTCCGGAGTTCAGCGCTTTTTGAAACATGGTCAACTGGTCCATTCCATCGTTTCCCACCAATGCCTCGCAAACGAAGAGAACCAAGTCCGGCTGCGTCTCAAAAACCAGCTTCGCCAATGCCTTCATTAAAGGCACGTTGTTCTGGTGGTAGCGGAAGAAGAGTGGGCATGCGTTTCATTTGCAGTGTGTATCGACATGGCTTCAAAGACAAAATAGATGAGTACTTTACCTGCATCCGTCCCGCCGTGTCGATTAGCACAACGTCATTTCCATCATCGATGGCCTTAGAAATGGAAGCTTTTGCCACGGCGGATGGATCTTTGGCGTATCCCTGATGGTATAGAGGGATCGAGAGGCAAGACGCGTGCACTGAGAGCTGTTCAACGGCTCCGGAACGGAATGTGTCACAAGCAGCTAGTAGGGGGGTGCATTGGTTGCTTTGGAGGTAGTAGGCAATTTTGGCGAGGGACGTGGATTTGCCCACGCCTGCATGCGCATCAGGTGAAGAAAAACGACGAGTTTATCGGAATGGGAAACTTAGGAATCTAACGGCGAAGAATACAGCAAACGCACCATTTATTCCAATCATCACAATTACGTATGGCCTTCCCTTTCCTGAAACACCGCCACCCAAACCCAACAACCCACCGCTCTTCCTTCGCTCCCTCTTCTCGACCACACCTCTCAGTACATCCACAGACTTTCCCGTTGTCACACCTGCCCTACCACCGATGCCGCCTAGCTCAGGACGCAATATCCTCTCCACTGCATCTTCCAGCGCGTGCCTCACAGCACGTTTGACACCGACAAGTGTCCCAACCTTTTTACCGAGTAGCTGTTTTTCGACAACCTCGCAAATTGCCTGCGCTGTAGACGGGGCGACGTTTTTAGAAGTTAAGACTTGCTGCATTTGCTTCAGAGGAGAGTCCAAGTCATACTTCGTGAGGGGACTATTCGGCGACAGCAGTTTGGAGAAAAATCCCCGTATTCCGGAAGGTTTCCGCGAGCCATCGTCCTCTTCGTTTTCGTCCTGCTTCCCGGTGTTCCAGTTTATATCGAAATCATCAAGTGCCCCGTCCTCTTCCTCCCATGCGGGCTTTTCGCCCTCCGAGGGCATGTAGGCCGCCTTCGCCTCCGCGATGGCACGCGCATCATCGCGGATGCCATCAGTTCCCTGTCGCCCCGGCAGGGTTTCATCCTTATCCTTGGACATGTCTAATTCGGCAAATGCAGCTTTAGTAATTTTCTGTTTCCCATCGTGCCATACCGTCTTTTCTTTGCCCTTTTTGGCCACATTTTGTGAATGCTGTTTGTTGGAATTGGTATTGTTGTGCCGCTTCTCGAGAGAAGAAATCGAGGTGGAAGAAGTATTTGCAGCGGTCAATTGGTCTTGGAATCTACGCAAGAGTACATGGAATGCGGAATCGAATTCGTCCGGTGGAGGGACTGCAAGTTGCATGTTGCGACATAGTGGATTTTCGCCTGCTTGATCATTGATTCGTTTGCAATGGTGTTCGTAATAGAGGGCGTAACGCCTCATCAGAGATGACAGCAGGGTGTCCACGCCGTGTAATTTTCGAATGGCCACCTCAGGATACACCGCCAAAGCTATCCAGCCATCGCCAACGGTAGTCATGCTGCCATCGAGCCATTCTACTACAACAGAGGATTGGTTACCCAGGGATAGATTCTCACGACGCGACCCCTCCCCGATTGCGGCATTTTTATTCTTGCCCTCCCCCAATAAAACGGATGAGATGAAGGCATTCACGACATCTCTTTGTTTTTCTTTACTGTCCTGTGCAAGCGCGACATGGCGTAGTCGATTCGGTTGATTATGATAAAGTACCGTCCCCCCTACGAAAGCAAGAATGTGATGAAGCACGGTTGGATTGCAATTAGAACTTCGAGTCTTAATCGACAGCAGTGCGAGGGAATTGAAAACGTCATAAGTAATGCTTGCGTTCTGACCTTTGGTGAATAGCGTTATCGAGTCAATCATGGTGGCTGTGCTGCATGCGGCGCGGGCGCAACAAGGACGACCGCCAAAATGCAAGTAGATGACCGAAAAAAAGAGAGAAAAAGTAAGGAAAAAGAATGAAAAATGAAGGAAAAAGATAAAAGATGGGAAAGGAGAAAAAGGAGAAAAATGAGAAAAAGGAGAAAAAGGAGAAAAAGGAGAAAAAGAAGACCCATGTTATTATTTTTTTATTTTTACCGACCATTATTTACGATGAACACCGACGCTAATAAGACCAGGCTACGGATCAAAATAAAAAGATGGCACGGAGTGGCAAAGTGGACATGGGGGGTGGGAGACGATGAGGATGACGTATGCATCGTGTGCCAGTCGGCATTCGAGGGGGTGGCACCAGGGGTGAAGTACCCTGGGGATGAGTGTCCGGTCGTGGTGAGTGCGATTTTCTTCGTCGGTCGGTTCGTTCGTGAGAGAATCTACGTCGATTCTGCACTCGAAATCTGTCGAGCTGACGCCAATCACGTTCACCTAATTCCACCAAATAATAGTGGGGAAAGTGTGGACATGCTTTTCATTTGCAGTGTGTATCGACATGGCTTCAAAGTCAAAACAGGTGAGTACTCTCCTCATGTTGTACTTCGCTTCGTTATTTCTCATGCCTCATCGTTATTTTCTTGGATTTCTTGGTTTCGTTCTGGTGGATGCAGCACCCCGACTTGTCCAACATGCCGGCAGGAATGGGAATATGGAGCAGTAAAGGCGGTAGATGAAGGTGCGGCTGGTGGTGGTAACATATAAGTGCTGAGTGCTGAGTGCTGATTCCCAGTTGCTCTGTAAGTTTCGGCAACTTACCGTACAAAATTGTCCTCGAATAAATTGGCTTCATCTGTGGTACGTTGAGATGGGCTGCTGGTTTTGTTGACTAAAATATAGAAACTGCTTAGTTGAAATAACTTGATCATGTCCCAACAAAACCAGCGCTCGCATATAATTAGACCATCGCATTATTTCTCGAACAAGCAAAGGAATCCCATCAGACATAACTACCCATCAACTAACTGTATTTTTTACATAATATTGAAATAATATCGCGCACACACTTACTGCTTCGACTCTTCTCGAATTTGTGCCACTCGTTCCCATTTTTTTGTCAACGGATCCCGGGGCATCTCATCCCTAGATTCTTGATGGCTTGAATATTGAGCACTGTGAGGTAACTGTTTGAAAACTTGGTGTGGGATACGGGCCAGATGTCCTAATATGACCATGCATGTTAGACACCGGATCCCGAGAAAAGGATGACCTGGCACCCCCGTGATACAATTCATGCTGATTATCGACGTATGGATTATTAGCGCACCACCTTCCTTTTTCTCAGTACAGTTAACGCCAACCCTTGGATTGGCGCTTAGTGGTACTCTTTTACACGAAGGAACCGCCAAGGGAACTCATTTACTCGTTAATGGCCGGTAACCTCCCCAATCTTTTGGAGCATACCCGCCCAACTCTTCCATGTAAGCGATGAGCCTCTGGCAAGGGCCGTCACCAAGGTGCGTTTCTTCTACCTCGTCATCATCCAGCAAAGAAATGTCGCGGTTTTTGCTTGCCCAGTAGCCCTCGTTTACCACTTGTTCAACCATTATCTTATTTGCTGACTTCAGCAATTCGATCGCCGTTGGCCAATTCCCCAAAAGATACTCTTCCCTGCCACGGTTAAAAATGTCCGTGAACTCATCACAGATATGATTGCGCATAGCCACAAGATCTTGATCCACATTCCATATTGCTGGAGTGTATCGATCGGAATCCGCATCCTCTTGGGACTTGGTCTTGCTGTAGAGGAAAAAGTCGCTGCGCACCCTTGCATCGTAGGTGAAAATCTTTTGTTGGACGCTGCTGCCTTTTACCGTTACCGTGTCAACATGGCGGAGCTTGCGTTGTGCATTCTCGGACAAGAGCTTTTGAACGGCTTGGCTAAGCAGAAAGTGCACACCATACTGCTTTGTTGCACTCATCATTCTCGAAGCCATGTTGACATGGGGGGAGAGATAGGTTGCGTCAATTTTATGCATGGAACCAACAGCCCCCTCGACAGCCCACCCAGCATCCATGCCAAAAAGCAGATTGATTGACATTGCACCAACTCCAGCGCCCAACCTGAAATCATTATTCCAACTCAAGATAGTCTTGTCGCGGTGGATTCCGGCAAAGGTTTTCAGAAGTCCTAGCAGTGCCCTGTCTGAAAAAGCTCGCATACCAGGAAGGGAAGACAAATCAATATTATCCACAAGACTTAGAGTGGATCTATCACGCCCAGTCTGGCTCCGTACGCCAGAAGCGTCAGAGCCAGATCTGGATCGTTGAAGAATGGAGTCTTTTCTTCTTCGAGATTTCGCGCTGTTCCTCGTCGAAAATATGACGGCTTCCGCTCTCTCCCTCTTTTCCATTACCTCACTGACGGAACCAATTTTGTACACCATTAGAAATGCGCTGCCAAGATTTTTATTGCATTGGCCACTGTCTTCGTAACCCCATCGGTAGACCTCTTCGTGCAATACAGCTGCGATGTCATTGATTAGAATCATTATATCACCTTTCAGAGCATGGAGGTGGAAATTGAATCTATCGATATTGACAAAAGCAAAGAGAGCATATACTGCTTTGCCTGGGACAGTGGGGTTGAAATAGGCCGTCAGGCCACCCTCTTTTGTCGCAAGGTTGGATGAAATAATTCCAGCCCCTGCAACGCCCCAGCATTTCCGAAGAAGGTCAGTAATTATTGTCACGGTATTTACTAGTTGTTCTGTCTCGAACGTTCCAAGTTTCATATCAGATGTGTCATCATCGGAGTCATAGAAGTAGGCATCATTTGGTTTCAAATGAGAAGAATTTACAGGTTCTTTTCGAGGTGGTGGCGAAAGTGGATTTTTTGCATCTGATGAAAATAAGTGAATGCGAACAAAGTCCATTATGAGTTCGCAAGGAGAAAGAAACACAGCAGTGTTTCCTTTTGCGATACACTCACAAAACGCCACAATTTTTAGCATGCGCCTTAGAGGACCGAGAACTAGCCGCCCGGCATCATTTCTGAACATTGCTAGGAAAAGAAGGACAAAAAGTGTCATTCCCAGATTTAATGCCAAAATGTACATCATACTAAACAAATGCACACTTTGTCAGCGAAGAGTGAGGTTGATTGGCATTACAAGAAAAAACCCCGATGAAACTCACGTTAACCTCACAGACAATATCTTGTTGTAGACAACATGTACAGCAAAGTCGGCCGATACTGATTCTCCAGTTGGAAGCGAATATATTGCGGGTTGCTCTGCCGAAACAAAATACAGCGTGTTAGTGCGAAATACTTCACATTTTTCTGAACAGAGCCAACTGTCAATATTGCAAAGTGCATTGCACAAACGGATTCCTTCTTCCTCTGTTGCGTTGTTGCGCACAGGACAGTCGGGCAAAGGAAAGAGGAATCCACAACGCTTTGGTTGAACATCTAGGCACCACAAAGACAGAAATTTTTCACTAAAGAAATTCGATTCGAAAGAATAGGTTTTGATCCAATCCTGTATTGTTTCCTCTAACAAAGCACATGTTTCGTTATCCGTGGCATTCAATGCAAGATTGTACGCATTCAATAACACAGCAGAATTCTCTAAATCTGGGTTTGTGCCTCCGTAAGGTTCAAACAAAACTGAAAACAGAGGTTGTAATCCAATGAAAAATCTGGAATGCAAGATGGAAGAGGGAGGGGATATCAGATGTGTACAAAAAAAAAGCAAGTCGAACCAGACGTATAGTCATACATGTAGCTTACACAAATACAAGTACGCGATTTGCATTGGTATTGAAAAGAGCAGTTCCGATTCTCGATGCATTCGTCAAGTGATATTCGTCAAGAAACACATTCTTCTTTTCCACGACATTTTTCTTCTGCCGGTCGTCATCATTGATGGGTTGAGATTTTGCTTCGCCCGCGGCAACAATAATTTCTTGGCCGTACCCCCTATCCCTACGCCGCTGAGGGGCAAAAAATCCCTTCGCCCGCTGTACCTGCCACTCCCCGTTCACTCCCCTGACTCTGACGAAAGTGTTGTTTATCCACATCTTTGTCCAATGACGGACCACGCCGAATATCCGAAGTCGCAACATACATATGTATGATGTGCCGTAGAAGGCCTGAAGTCGACCGGGCCCGTAAAGTGACATCTGACATGCATTAGCCAGAGAAAAATCAGGATCAAAATATCCGAAGAGAATAAACCATTCCGGAGCGAAGAATATCAACGATATCATTTCCGTAACCAGATGGAACCTGTTGAGATATCGCACCGTCGAGGGGAGGAAGGCTTTCTCCGATCGGATCAGCGCATGATATCCACTAGGGCGGATAAATAATTCCACAATAAGTTCCATGAATAACACGATCCAAACGATGGCGGATATAATGGCGCAGGGGACATCGGCAGAGGGCGGCATAAATGCCAGTCGCACTTGATCAATGTACAGATACCATACGCTGCAAACGACCAAGAAATTCACCCCGGTGAAACGGCAGGATATCCCGTACGGTCGATTCCCATTAAGACATGTCTCCATTTGAGCCTTCGCCTTTTGATGCATCATCTTCACCCACAGCGCCAGCCGTCTAGCGACGTCCGCGTCGCCCACGCTCCGCCCCCAACTCCTTAACCCTCCCCTCGCGTGTATCATCGCGGCGAGGCCGCGGCTGCTGTTCGAATGTCGCATTCTCGCCGCAATCTTCGCGGCGCCTAGCCCCGCCTCGCTAGTTATCGGCTCCATCCACTCGGCGTCGGCTCGCTGGTCCTGCATGGTATCCTCCCTCCGAACCGTGTAATACTGAGCATCCTCACCGAAGTGAACGCTGACGACCATTGCGAGGACGTACACGTACGGCCCCCGCCGTTCCTCGGGCGTAGTCGCTCCGGCCGAACCCGCGTGGGGGGGATATCCGAACCGATTCAGCATGTTGTTAACGTCGACAGTTCCGTCTTCGCAAATCTCACGCGATATCAGCACGTATTCCCCGATGGAATACCGCGTGAGCAGACTCCGGGCTGTGTGTCCGTTGGACGCGCTTGGTCTCATCGACGAGCCTTTCCCCCCTCCCGTCCTCGAGGCGCTTGCCGATCTCGAAGTAAACCTCGACGTCCAGCCGCGGTCCTGTCCGTACCCTGAAGAGCCCACCACGCTGCCGTCGCGCCTGCGACGGGGGGCGTGGCTATCGCCCGCGTAGCTCACCCGTCTTGGGGTGTGTTTGGTTTTTTCTCCGCCATCACTTTCGTTCCCGGCGGCCATTTTCTCAGCGTCTATCTCGGCATTGAAATCCTCGCTAGGACGAGTTTTGATTTTGAGGGCTGAACGATACCCTAAAGCTTTGCTTTTTTCATCCATGACTGTCCTCGCTTCATTTATTTCTTCTCCTCCAGCTACTCCTCCAACTGCTCCTCCCGCTATCCCTTCTCCCGTCTCAACTTCACTGGTGCCCGTCATCGAGTCACGATTTTGATGGGCATTCATAATTGATGATGGCGTCGATGACGAAGATTCCGAGGAGGACGATGGAGGGTTCAATAATGTCGATTGGGGTTGTTCTTTCTCCTCCGCCTGGTGCAATGGCTCGCGGGGTGCCACCTCGTCGCAAGGGCGGGTGGGCGAGGAGTGATCCTCCCCGGAGCCACCCTCGGGCCAAGCCTCAAACGGCTGTTCGTCGATGTTTTCGTTGCCAGTACCCACCGGCGGCGATGACAGCGGCGGCGATGGCGGCAACGGCGAATCGTCCTGCAGCTCCGACGCGGACGGGCGGCGGGGCAGCGCGGAGTCCGGGGACGAGAACGACGCGATGGGCGACCGCGACTGCGGACGCGCCCACCCTACCGGCGACGATCGTGGGGGGGCGACGTTGCCGATGAAATCATCGTCGGCGAGGGCCGACATGATCCCTACCTATCCTCTCCTCCCGAAGACGGCAATGTGGAGAATCCTAAATATTGTGTTAAATTTTATTGTATTTATCGTATGGTACGATAGGAGTCTCGAGTCCAGCCTGCCTGATGAAAAATAATGTGGAGAAAGGTAGAAAGCGTGAGGAGTATCTACGTACCTAATTCCACTAAAATTATTTATTAGAACACTTTCTGGGGAAAAACACCGATTTCTGATTTCTGATTTAAGAGAAGTCCGAGAAAATAGCCAACGCACGTGCGTGCCACGTCTTTCTTTGTGGAGAGCTGGGAAGCCGGAGGAGACATCTGGATCATCTTTTGTGGTGAAGGACGAGATGAGAAGTTTAACGACGATAGATTCATCACGCGATCTCGCTTTCCCCATTGATCATCCCAGTTCCCCGTTGTTCACATGAGAGAGCAAGCAACGAGACGCCCTCCGCATTGAGTATGCCGAAACGCCGCAACGAGAGCAGCGATCTCGACGCCGACCACTACAACGATGCCGGCAACGACACGTCCTCGTCCGGCAATAAGCAGTCGTCCAAGCACAACAGGAGTAGTCCCGCGGATGGCTCGGAGGAGGACGAGCCGGGATCCAGCAATTCCAGCTCCATCCCAATCTTCCTCAAGAAGACGTATCGCATGATCGAAACGTGCGACCCGTCCATCTGCAGCTGGACGGAGGATGGGGAAATGTTCGTAGTCAAGAATCCGGTGCGTTACATTAAAGATTTCATTAAAGTTGCTAGAGTACGAGAGTAGTTGCTGGGAGTATGGTACTTTACACCATTATTTCATTTCCATTCTCTCACGTCGCATCGCATCATCCTCCCATCCCTCGCCTCTGTCATCGCAAACGAAAAAAAAACAGGAGGAGTTCGCGGCCGTGATCGTTCCCCAGTACTTCGACCACAACAAGTTCAGCTCCTTCGCCCGCCAATTGAACTTCTACGGCTTCCGCAAGATCCAGACGAAGCCGATCCGGAATGAAGACTTCGACAAGTCCACTGCCAAGCACGTCACGTTCTTCAACGAAAAGTTCAAGCGGGGCCGGTACGAACTCCTACGGGAAATCCAGCGCTCCACGCGCGGAGGGGGCGCTCAGGCGAGCTTTGCCGAGCAGGCCAGGGAGGTCGAGACACTCCACTCCATGGTCGCCACTCTCGAGGGTAAAGTGCAGGACCTCGAGGCCCGGTGGCGCGAGCTCACGATGAAGATGGAGAGAGAGATACAGTCAAAGGTCGAGTACGCCGTCCTGGACCTGCTATCGTCGAGGCAGTCAGCGTCGCAGCCGTCCTCCGCCGCCGCGGCCCTGCAGGCGCAGTACATGGGCATGCCGTCCCTAGCCCACCCGTCGGCGTTCCAGGACCCCCTCATGGGCCTGACGCCGCTGCAACGGGCCGAGCGCAGCTTCGGCAGCATCGGGGCCCGCAATCCCCAGCTGGGGGGCATGCCATGGGACCCCTCGCTGCTGGGATCGCAGGCCGCGTCGATCAAGGCCGATGGGGCCGTCACGCCCACCCTGCCCCCGCACCCGAAGCAGAAGTCTCTCCCGCCTCCCCAGCAGGGCGTGTCCGGCCTGAGCCAGGGTGCCGTAGGACTACACCAGAACATGCAGGCCGGGGGCGGGCTCGGTGGCCTCTCCTCCGCCACCGCCTCCAACCCGTCCATGCTCCTGCGAAACGCGTGGGAGGACAAGTTGTTCTCCACCCTCATGATGCAGGACGGCGTCAAACGCGCCGCGTCGCTCGCTGGACTCGCCGCGCACAACGGCATGGGAGGGCCGGTGGGGGTGGGCGGGAACGGTGGTGGCATGGGGATGGGATCGGTGGGCGGGCCAAGCCTCGCGGCGCTCGCGGCCATGCAGCACATGCAGCAGCAGAGCCAGCACCACCACATGGGCATGGTGGCGGGGCATCATCAGCAGCAGGCCGCGGTCGCGCAGGCATACATGCAACAGCAGCAGAGGGAAATGAATAGGATGAATGGCATCGCGGATGCAAGTCTGAGCGGAGATTGTTTGGGGGAGCTCGGGAACGGCAAGGGCGGGAAGGTCGACAAGGAGGAGGTACAGGTTTGATCAATGCCTATACTGGACCCTAGTCAATGATGTTTCATGGCGGGGGTTGCATCAAGTAGGTGTCACTGCTTTTCTTAAATGTAAAGTGCCATTGCAAACATGTGCATATTGAATATTTTTGAACCCGTTCATAGTTTATTGCGAAGAAGTCATTGCCATATACCTTCAAAGCATACATGATCTGGACAATGAGTGATCTGGAGGTGACCTGGTGATGTGGTGAAATGATTCTCATGTTAGAGTGTGAATACTTTTAGTCCTTTGCGGTAGTGGCAGTGGCAGTATCAGGCAATCAGTACTGGCTGGCATATTTCTTGCTATCTCTGCATGTAAGATATGCATCAGTGGATGCTTGATTTGGGCACCACAAAACCAAATTGGTATGGTCTCCTCGTCTCCAAATTTCCAAAGATACATTCTTTTGAGTCATATGGCTACTTTATGCAGCTAGCAGGTATCTGATAAACATCCTTCCAAAATTATACTTATTCCAATTTACAATCTTTGTAGTGGTCAAACCAAAATGGATATGGTTCCTTCATGGTTGCTGGTGCTGGGGCTGAAGGTTTCTCTGTTAACAGCTTAACCACCGTGGTTGCATATCTGCGACCACTGTTTTAACCTTTGTAAAATTGTAGTTTCTTCTCCAATTTTGGCCGCCTCAGCCAGCAAAAGATAATGCCGACTAGCCAAGCTCCTTGGCTACAACTTGCCATTTCAGATTTAAATGAAGCTTGTCACTTCGATGAGCTGAGTAGAGGGTCCGTTTCGGGTCCCAAAATTAGATAGCTTTTACTAGTAAAAAAGTACGATAGTTGCTACCGCTAGCTAAACGTAGTTGTGTTTTGTGTTTTTACTCAACAATGACAACGATGACCATGGCGTCTGCCGGGCCAATACAACACAAGCACTCACCCGGCGGCGGCATTTAGGGGCTTCACATAAAGCCACCAAAATGCTCCATCGGGCGATGTGCCTCGTGCCGTATTGGCCCGTTGGCATGGTCGTTGCATTCGTCATTGATTGCGTTACTTTTCCCCCTACTCTATTGATAATAGAGTAGCTAATTATAAATCAATTGCTCCATTTTTTTTATCAAATTATATAAATCGCTTCGCCCTCGCCCTCAACCATGCCCTCGTCCACATCGCCCTTGCGCTGGATCGGACTAACCATAAAATCCATGCTGCTGGAGGCGGCGGAAGCTCACCATGGTGGATGTTTGTTGTTATGTTATGCGTTGTGTTTTAGTATTAATTCCTATGTAGAAAATCAACGGGGCGAGATACATACCTACTTGAAAAGTAGGTACTTTTTCCGCCGGAACCCTTTTAGTGGTTGAGCTGATAAAATCTCTAACATAAAGCCAAAAAATGCATAATAGATTATTATGACATACTACTTAGTGTGCCACAAACAATGTTTGAAAACAGGGAAAGTTTGGGGCAGTTCTAAGACATGACATCATCCATAGAGCTCAAAGTTAGTTGCCTAAATTCATGAGATAGTTTGCATTGCCAATGAACCTATTGACCTTCTTTTAGATTTAGAGTGGTAATGTGGTTTGTGATTGTGTGGAAGAACACAAGTAAAGCTCGAGCACAGAACAAATAATTTATACTAGTATCTTCCTCATCATGGTTAACAGTTTACTAACCCACATCATTATCGTGGGTGTTGACAAGATCCAAAATGGCCCAAAGTTGGTTCAAAGTAATGCCTAAGAGGACAAAAGTTTTAGCCATTAGTATGGCCACAAGGTGGTGTTTTTGTTTTCAGATGGACCTCGACGCACATCCGACCACAACCTCTGGGTCTCTCATTTGCGTCCAGCCTTTTCTGGCCTCGGTGTAGATTGCACGGTGGGTAATTTAGTATCTAAATTGATCTGGACCCCCCCAGCTTGTTTGTACGAGGTTCTACGGCGCGTAGAGCCTGGGACTACCAAATCGTATGTAGGTGGTAGTGCCAGGCCTACGTCGCTACGTAGAACCTGGCACTACATACCACCTACTCTACATACAATTTGGTAGTCCTAGGCTCTACGGTAATGCGATTCCCTCTCCACACATCACAAACCCATCCAAGGATGGTACTAAACTGAATTGTTAGTGTGAGTACAT
>JALLAZ010000615.1:0-13770 GCA_036939755.1 Stephanodiscus triporus | reverse complement strand
AGACCTTGCGACACTGGCTCGAGCCGGGCGAGCGCGTCGAGGCCGACAACGGCTATGTCGGCTGCGCCGACAAGGTCAAGTGTCCTGATAACCCCTGCAATCCTGTCGCCAATCTCGGCATGCAGGGGCGGGTGAGGGCGCACCACGAGACCATCAATGGGCGCTTCAAGGTCTGGGGCATCCTGTCCCAGGAATATCGCCATGACATCTCCCGTCACGGCGAGGTGTTCCGGGCGATTGCGATCATCACGCAACTCACCATCGACGACGGAAGCCCCCTCTTCCAAGTCAATTACCGAGACTAATAAAATGGCAGACCATAACCTTTATTTAATACAGTCTAATTATTCATATTCTATCCTTTATGACGATTAATAACTACTATCTAAGACTAGCGGAAGGGAGAGGCGGCGGCGGAAATCATGGTTAAGAGTTTTTTTTTAGTAAAAATCACTAACAAAGACAAAACTATGAATCCATACATTTATCATGTATTTTTCCCTCAACTCCAGCTGAGAGTTTCCCACAGACAACGACAACACTACTGATTATGACACAACAGAAAGGTGTTGAAGAGTAGTTGTGTACAATATCGTACCTTTTTTTTATAAACACCCCCCGCCCGCCGACAACAATGGTGGCCGAACGGCATCCATCGTCGTCCCTACGGGCGCCCATATCTAACAATTAGTTCAATAACTGGGGGTCTGTTTGGCAGTACCATAGTGATGGGGATGGAGGTGGGACACACCGTTGTTGACTCAAGCAGGGACAATTACAACAACACAACAATTCACTCTAGGTAGTATGTTTGACATGCAATTACTCTGAAAAGAACCCCTCAAATCAGTTTACCAATCAAGTTCTTGAAATATGGGTCCCGACAAGCGTTGTCAAATCATTTTTTGTTTCTGACCTTGCCTACATGCATTTATTTCTATTAGCGTTGCTGACCTTGTGCTACGCGCATCTATTTTTCCGGTTTCCGGATGTTGGACAACTTTTAGAGCAGCATGATGAACTGGAAGTACACGATCCACCGCTGGCAATGCAGGACGCTGTGGGAATCCTTGTGGTGGGAAACCTTGAGGGAGTATTCGTGGGAGTCATCGTAGGAGCTTTCGTGGTGGGAGTCCTCGAGGGAGCCCCAGTTGTGGGAGTCCTCGAGGGAGCCCCAGTTGTGGGAGTCCTCGAGGGAGTGTTCGTGGGAGCATTCGTGGGAGCATTCGTGGGAGCCTCTGTGGGAGCATTCGTGGGAGCATTCGTGGGAGCATTCGTGGGAGCCTCCGTGGTTGGACTCGCTGTTGGTTTGGACGAAACAGTGGGATTGCCCGTTGTTGGAGTTGAAGACGGTACGCTTGTTGGAATGTCCGTTGGCTTGCCCGTTGTTGGTGCTGAAGACGGTACGCTAGTTGGCTTGTTCGTTGAGGGTTTGCTAGTTGGAATTTGCGTTGGCGCGGCGGATCCAATCTCATAAGTGTTGGTGCATGTCCCGCGTGTGGACACGTGGGACCACATCCTGGCATTGACCCGGCGAGGCTCGTAGGATATGGTTCCCGCCAGGGGAGCGTTAGTGTAGCTGTTCACATCACTGCGAGAACCAGCGCCTGAGTATTTTCCGCCAAAGGTGTAATCCATGTTGTTATAACCCCCAGAACACCCGTGACAGTAGGACATGATCGTGGAACTCTTAGCTAGGGGTAATCCGGCGGGGCAGGCAGTTCCACACGTGTCAACTACGGGACTGTACGAGGTTGCTGCGGTATCGTGCGTGTGGGGTGAGTTAAAGTTGTGCCCAATCTCGTGCATGACCTGCAAGGTAGAGGATTGACGGAGTGAAGAATAATGTTGTGAGATTTTTAATGGCACAGACAAGATTCTCGGTANGGGGGGGGGGGGGGGGGGGGGGGGGGGGGGGGGGGGGGGGGGGGGGCATTTCACCGGTGGACACCCCCCGATGCATTATCATTATTCCCTTCAAAACAAACTAACGAACGCTAAATATCACGCGGTGTTCATCGTTCAATTATATCACGATACGGTCGTCTATATTTTTTTTTGCAGGGCACGACGGGCATTGAAAAATAAAATATTCCTGTATTGCGTCATCGGGCTGTTGTTATTCGCGAATGGCGCGATGATCGTTCACCTGTGGAGACGATGAAAATTTGAATTGCCGAGAAGTAAGTAAATGAAGGGGGTCGGCCAATGGTGTTTAGGATAATGTGTACTATTTAATTAGGTCAACAATGTGAAATTGAACACTCTCTCTGGGCCTGGTAAGATACACCGATGTCTTCGTTTCTTTAGCAAGCATCTTTTTACCTGTTCAGTCACTTTCCCTGTTAACGTGTAAAATTTTCAGACTCTCTTGTGTGAAAATTTCAGACATGATTTATTTCCATCACCATTCTCGTTAATTGGCAGGATTGTTTTCGACTGAACAGAAACATGGCACGTGAAAATGAGGCTAGCTGTGACGCCATATTTGTCGCAAAGAGGGTAAGGTTAACGTGAAAATTTCACATTTTGTGAAAATTTCAGTGCATACTGAACCAAAAACTCAGCCCCCGTGGGACGACCTCCTCGTGCCATGCTCTACTCTTCGGTTGCATCTCGTCTCGCTCCTTTTCATAATAAAAGACAACAAGGTAAGCGAGCATACATCATGCGATGAATTTTTTAACGATTGTATGTCTTTGCGGTCTGACTGACAAAGTTGTTTGTGATAAGTGGACCTTCATTCACAATGCAGCAATCGTTGTTCTCTCTCCCCTGTTTGGAAAAGCCGGGCCAGGAGCTTCTTTTCATCTCCCATCCAAACTATGATCGACGTTTAAGCTGTAACATATTCGGTCACATCTGGATGTGTGGCAATTGGAAAGGTTGGGAGGTTTGGAGGTTCGTCAAAATTGATGACGACGGAACCTTTATCATAACGTCATGGACACACGATCGTAAGGTGCTTTGTTCCGATAGGGACGGGAGGGTGTTCACCACGGAGAACAAGGAAGGAACATGGGAGAAATGGAAGGTATCCCTGCACCAGAAGAGCCACGGAGTTAGGATCCAATCAGTCGAACACGGTCGGTACCTCGCCTTTAGCGGCAAAGACATGTACACCATGGTGAAGGATGAGGATACTGCATGGCATCTTGAACCAGCTAACCTTAATCGATTCTTCATCTCTTCGAAGTGTCACGATAAGAGGATCTCAAGCTCAAATGATCATCCGTTTACCCACCATAACCGAAAGGGATGGGAGAAGTGGGTCATTGAACCCACTGGCGCTACAATTGGGCAGTTTGTGATTCGTTCGCTTAAGCATGGGAAATATCTCGTCTCGTCGGGGGGTGGCAAGATCATCGTTAGTGAATTCCAGCACTATTGGACCATTTGCTCCTCACCGTACGGTGGCGTCTTTCTCCAGTCAGTTGACACTGGCGGTCGGCTCTCGTGCAATGAGCATGGTCATGTATGCACCACAGACGCCAGCGAAGGCTGGGAGACTTTTTGTCTCGAACCGATTATGCCGGGCACGATTAGTGAGAAGCAGATTTGGAGTTTGGCGGGAATTGGGATAACATCAATTGCACTTGCAGTTGCGACTCCATATGCGGTAATGGGCGCCATTGGAGCAATCGGATTTGGAGCAGAGGGCATTGCGGCAGGCTCGATGGCTGCTGGAATGATGTCAGCTGAAGCAATTGCCTCTGGAGGAGGTGTGATAGCAGGAGGGACTGTCGCTACTTTGCAGTCAGTTGGAGCAGTTGGGTTGGGCGCAGCTGGAGCAAGCGCCGCGGCAGCAGCTGGAGCAGCAATAGGTGGATTGTCTTCTTTCGGCGTTGTCTTGGCCGGTCAAGGTCTTGTCAATGGACAGAACAAAATCAATCTTGATGAATATGCGAAGCATCTACCACTATGCTCTTGGCGCATATGGAAATGAAGTTATGCCATCTCAGCCATCATGCCCCATGATGAAAGCAGTCGTTCAAGTAAATACACTTGTTCAAGCACTTGTTCAAGTATCTCGTTTAAGGGTGGGATATCCTATGTATGTATTAAAGCCATTCCCTCCTCTAGAATTTGGCAACATGATTACAGCGATTCAGTAAATGCAACGCCTTACTGATAATAGTCATCACATAAGAAGCAGTATCTATATAGCTACATCTTTGAACTGACCAAAATGGAACCTGGTCCATTTTTTAAGACGATCAACCAACATTTGCTTGGATCAACTGACGTCCTTCTCTACTATATCAAATTTAGCTAGTAGTTCATTGATTGACAGTTGGCTCGGGTCATTACGTTCGGCTGTGCGTTTGATCCCCATAGTAGCTAGCACATCATGTGCATTTGCCACAATGAAGTTGACTGCTGCCTATTTGAGAAGACAACAGTTCAGTTCCACCACATCTGTCAGTATCTCAACACTATTATACGCTGCAAACTTGAGGCGATTCACATACAGTTAATATGGTCCTCGAACAATCTCTCTAAGGTGTAGTAGGTATTGCACATTGATATACAACGTTGCGACCTCGTCAACAACAATAAAGTGTGATACATGCATTACTAGTAGCACTACATAGTTGGCACCGCCAGCAGTTCGTGACAACTAAAAGTACTCGTCGTCCACCGGGTCTATTATTTTACAATCGATCTATCCAATCGTCGTAAACGAGATCCACGCGCACCTGCACGACGATCAGGCCACGACTTTCCCAATCCCCCATTCCCCTCGTGACGTTGGTATCCTCCGGCGATTGGAATATTCGCAAATTGGGATCGGCGTAAAGGACTCGCACGGTGCCGGTGCCCTCGATGACTACGTCGAACGCATATTTCCCGAACAGGACCACGGATGCCCTCGTGACGGTCGCGGAGTAATCGTACGGCGTCGGCAGTAGGAGATTCCTCCTCCGCGTGGGCCGTTCCGTGCCGTCGTCGTCGTTCGATCGAAATAGGGACGCGATCGCCTCGAACGGCGTTTTTTTTTCCCTTGTCACCCCTACATACTGTGTCGTTACCGAGTCGGCGCTCGATGCGGACGTCGATGACGACGTAGTAACGACGGAGGGTCCGACGTCGTCGAATTTCCCGCTCGCGGTCAGGTACAAGTTTTCCCCCAATATCTCCGCGTAGTTCACGAACGTACGATCGTCGAGCGTGTACCTCTGTCCCTTCACGTTCCTCCTCCTCCTCCTCCTTCCCCCCCGCGACGAGTGCCGCCGGCGCGCCGATCCTATCCCATAGCGGAGGAGTTTCCCCGACGAAGTGCACGGACGCAAATAGCGGTCCGTCGATGGACGAGGTGGGGTCGAAGGGCGTCCTCGATAGTACGAGCGAGCGGACCATGGAATCGATGCGATCGTCGAGCTCCTTCCTAGCGTCGTCGTCGTCGTTCCTCCTCGAGAGGGAGGATGGAGGGGGGGGGGACGACGCGGCCTTCCGTCGGAGCGCGCTGAGCAGTTCGTCGGACGTTCGTCGGGCCGACACCCCGCTAGAGTCGATTCGAACGACGATATGACGGACGAGAACGCCGGAGGGGGCGGATTTCGACGACCGCGCGGTCGTCGCGGGCGCCAAAGCGCGCGATGGGCGACGGCGAGGGCGAGCGTTCGCGGATCGACGACGAGGAGGAGGAGGAGGACGGCGGCGGGGACGCGAACGACGCGACGACGTCTCGATGTCGTGCCGATACGCACGCGAGCGACGTCGCGAACGCGAAGATCGTCGTTCCGCGATGATGCACGATGCGCATTATTTTCCCTCTTAAACGCCCCGTTGAATCGGGGGCCATCCGCGGACCGGACCTTCCGACCCCGCCGATCAATTATAATTATTATATTTCTTCCAGGGCGGTTAATTATCGGTGTCCCCACAGAAAAGGTCTCAAAGGTCGTCCCCCCCTCGGCCCGCCGCCCGCCCCCCTTTTTTCGAGGTTATTTTTTATTTTGGCGGGATCGCTGCGCGATTTTTCAGAAGGCCGACACTTCGTACACCAAAAAAGTCGGGGGGACCAGGTTAATCCGCCGACACCACGCTCCTCTCATCCACTCGTTGACCGGACATAAATCTGCGTAAAATCCGTCCCGGATCCACTTCGACCTGCATATTTTGGCATGTAATCAAAATGTCCACCCTTCCAAATGAACTATGGATCAGGGCGTTTTCGTTCCTCGACCAGAAAGATCTCTTCGTCCTCGGGAACGTGAGTCGAAACTTCCTATCGGCATCGTCCGCCGATTCGCTGTGGGAGGACATTTGCCATCGACGATGGAGGGGGAAACAGAACGTGGGTCGATTCGCGAAGAGGGGGACGGTGGGAGGGGGGGGGGGGGGGGGGGGGGGGGGGGGGGCAACAACGACGGGAGGGTGGAATACTGCTCGGATATTCTGCGACAGTTCGGCAGGCTGTGCTTGCCTCCCCTGAACGTCCCGGGCTCGCTCATGCACGATCCCAAGTCCTGGAAGGAGTCGTACGTGATGGCGGAGATCGATTCCCGTCGTGTCGAGATGTCCACGTACGAGCTCGTGCGATTCAAGTGGCAACTCATATACGACGGGTCGCCGTCGAAGATGGGCCTGCGTAAGTTCAACGAAAATGGGACGTATTGGAGTCCGTACATGGGAGTATGCGAATGGCTGTTGCAAGGCCGGCGGCTGATGTTCGCCGGGTTGTCGCTCATGGTGGAGCGGGACGCGAACACTTGGGGATGGATCATCGGGAGAGGCGAGAGGACTACGTATTATAGTGTCGATGTGGATGGCTATAAGTAGGTAACGCGCGGGCTGGTCTTTTACGAGATCCCAATTTTGATTAAATTTTTGTTAGCTCATGTAACAATGCTCCTTTAAATCAAGAGTCGATTGGCCGACGCATCGGACCTGCAATTGTTTTACGCGTATGCACATTTCTAATCGCCCTCGAGGGACTTCTCCAACGCCATCAAAAAACCCGGCACGTCCTCCTCGAACGGATCGTGTCCGCATCCCTCCATCTTGATCACGGCGACGTTCGGGAACTCCCTCCTAATCGCCTCGGCGGCGCCGTCATCGATGCGAACCACTCTGTCCTTCGATCCGTACATTATCACCATCCGCGTGTCCCTCAGTCTCGCCACTTCCCTGAATAGCCGTCCGTCGTCCAACGCGTTCGCGGGGGGGGACAACAGGACGCGCGATCGGGAGAAATTGATCAAACCCTCCTCCCAGCCCTTGCCGACCGAAGGCCACTGGAAGCGCAGGACGTCGGCGTCCGAGAGACGATTCGGATCCCCCCACGCCAGGGTAAGGCCTTTGCGCCAAAAATCCCTCGATCCGCTGGGGTGTGCCGAACGTGTTTCGACGGATACGGGGGGGATGGTGGATGGCATGGGGTGAGTCCAAACATCAGGCGTTCCTTAGAAAGCGACGGGGCGGAGAAAGTCTTACCAAACAAGCCTCCTCAGTCCGTACCGTAACGGACGATCGACGAAAATCCTCCTCCACGCCACCCAAACCCGCTTCGCGAGACCCCTCGTTCGATCGCCCCACCGCGTCCCCCCCGACCTCGCGACGCACGATCGAGCAGCGCGTCGTCGTCGCGACTGGGGCAGAGTCACCCCCTCCAACGCCGGCGCCACGAGCACCACAAGAACCGGCCGGATCATCAATCCCGGATCGGAGGCGCATCGGAGCGCCATCGACAGCGCCGCCCTCGCGCCCATCGAGTGGCCAAAAACTGCGACGGACCTGACCGCCCCGAGTCCGCCGTCGCCGTCACCGTCGTCGTCCCGCGAACGTCGATCCAAACACCCCGCGAGCAGCGCGAGTCCGATCCCCGCGCTATTCTCGGATCCGTACCTCTCGAGTCCTCCGTCGACGTTCCCGTCCGGACGATCGGTGAATCCAAATCCCGGCGCATCGTGCGCGACGCCCACCGAGGGACCGATACGTCGTCGGCCGTCGTCTTCGTCGACATCCTCGTCCTCCTCCTCCCGTCCGAGCCTCTCCACGAGGGATGGCAGGACGGGCAGCCACGACAACGACGAGGCGCCGAATCCGTGATGGAGGGATATGCCGTCATATCGTCGTCGCGCCGCTCGTCCTCCTCCCCCAATGGTACCCGACGATCCCGCGTTCGACGTCGTCGTATTCGTAGTCGTCGTCCGCCGTCGCGAGTAAAGGAGGTAATGCACGCCGATGGGCGCGTTTTCCTCCTCCTCCTCCTCCTCCTCCTCCTTCCCCGTCATCGACGCCGGCACGGGCGTCACGATGGCGTACCTCGACAGCGCGCTCGGCAGTCTCCCCCCCTCCGCGAGATACGCCGTCGTCACGCGGCTCGGGGACAAGAAGCGTTCCTGCACGACGAGCTCGGAGATTTTCCAAAGTAGGGCCGCGCGCAGGAGGAAGACGACGGATTCGCGCAGCGCGCGCCACGCCGTGATCGTAGTCGTCGTAGTGGCGGCCGTCGTGGAGAGGAGGCGGGCGGCACCGAACATCGACGACGGTCGTCGTCGTCGTCGTCGTCGACCGGCGACGAGGAGCGCGGAGACCGATGCGAGGACGACGCGGAATAGGACGGGGATTTGACGGTAGGTGGGATGGAGGTCCGGGGGAATGTCGAACAGGTTGGGCTCGCCGACGTTCGGGACCGGTCGAGGAGGGAAGCAACGTCGATCGAGACCCTTCCCCTCTCCCGCCTCTTCCGCCCCCCCCCCTCCCCGGCTGAGCAAGTCGCCGTCGAGGATCGTCGCGGTGGTCGTCGACGACGACGCCGTTGACGATCCGAGGGAGGATGATCCCGGTGGTGGCGCGAGGGACCTTCGACGGGATGGGAGATGGAACGTCGCGAATGCGGCGGCAGCATCGGCGCCCGCCTCGCTCCCCCTCCCGCCGCCGCCGACGCTAGGTGCCGTCGTCGTCGTCCTCGCCGGCGCCGCCGCCGCCGTCGCCGTCGCCGTCCCTCGTCGTCGCCGCCGCGCGGATGCATGCCTCGATAGCCT
This sequence comes from Stephanodiscus triporus, assembly GCA_036939755.1. Lineage (NCBI taxonomy): Eukaryota > Bacillariophyta > Thalassiosirophyceae > Thalassiosirales > Thalassiosiraceae > Stephanodiscus > Stephanodiscus triporus. The sequence continues at coordinate 4,777 of JALLAZ010000615.1, read as the reverse complement.
CGGACGAGAAGTATCCCATGTATCGCACGTCCGAGACGTCATGATCGCGACCGTGGTGTCGATGCCCGTTGGTGCGGTCGTTGCAGAATTCGCACATGCGGCACCGATGGAATCTCGCCTGGTGAAATAAGAAATAATAGATATATGATACCTATTTTAGAAAGAGAGTGTTACTTGGGTGGTTCGTCCTGCATCCAATCCAAAGGGTATGGTACTTTCACTTCGAGTGTTCCACGAAGGAACTAGTAAAAAATTCATGCGTGCATCAAGGCCGAAGAGAAGTTTGCCATCTTTGCTCCGCATTTGCTGCCCTTGGGCGAGAAGAGGAGATGTTTTCGATATTTGGGATTATATATTATATTGATAGACAATATTCATTGAATTTTGATTTCATAAATGTTGCTGTCGGAATCGCTGCGATCAGAATTGCGAAACGGTTCAGCATGCTTGACATATAGTCAACGTGGCCTGTGCACTTTACACAAGGTGAGACTCCAGTTCGTGAAGACTCGCGCAGACTCGCGAGTCTGCCATTATTGCGTCATGCGCTTTCGTTGGTGAATTGTTGTTTCATGAGACGCAGCCATAAAGACTTCAGGTAATTCAGCCCGATACTGAGTTTGTCGGGACCTTCGTTCAACTTGTCGCCATTGTTTTTAAGCGGACCTTCGTCATCAATTCCGTTGAAGGCGATGTTTATCTCATCAACCATCGGGCAAGCCATGCGTTCATGGACCGCGTCCCATTTACCGAATGACGCCTGGAGAAGGGTCACTTTCTGCGTCAGCATCACATATGCGAGATGAGTCATACCTATCCCAAAGAACAACCCAGCACTGAACCAAAGTGCACGATGGAAGAATTCCGTCGCTGCATAAAAGGAGATCAATCCACCAACCCAAAAGGAGGAAGTAAGACCGACGAGGACCTTCAACCTCCAAAAATTCTTCCAATTGCCTCGAAGCATCTGTCCAAGGATTAGACCAATATCCGTCGACGTTCCGGTAAGGTGAGATGTGCGAATCAAATTGGCCGTATACATCGACGACATCCCATTTTGCATGCCGTTGGCCGTCGCTGCGAAGAAGTATTGAACCCGCCCGTGCGGTCGGTTATGATCGGCGATCCACGCAGCCGCAAACAGACATAAAGACCCAAGCAGAAAGGTGGGCCCATACGAAGGAACGACCTTGTACGGGATCGCCTTGGGTGTCATCAAGCCGGAAACGAACGCGCCACCGACGAACGCTAGTATGAGTGAGAATTCGAATCCAGCCTCCTTGAATAATCCATCAGCGAGGTAGAGCCCAGCTTTCGTGTAAGCCGTTGTCACACTCGTAACAGCCTGTTTGTACGAGCCTTCTTTCGTGAGCAACCCACTTAGGCAGAGACCATTAATGAACCCGCTGTTCAACGCAAAGAGAAGGCCGACTGCGAGCACGAAATATGCCTCGGACGAAGAGGACACTCCCATCTCTTTATGCAAGGAAGAGCTAGAGGCGCTCCGCTGGATCATTTCTTTTAGTGGGACATTTGTGAGTGCCTACAGGGGGGGCGGGTGGTTGAGGACGGAGCGTTTTCTTCTCTGCAAGGCGATTCGCAAAAACAGCTCTCGAACCGTGGACCGTCCCCAAGAGGTGCTCATTTTTTGCTCATTTTTTAAAACGTCTATCCTGGAAAGTCCAAGAGGCCGCCGCCGCCCCCGTCGTCGTCGTCGTCGTCGTCGTCGCCACCGCACGGGGATGCATGCCTCGATCGCCCCGGACGAGTCCCGTGTATCTTGCGATGACGATGCCCGGGGTGGTTGGTATGGTCGTGCAGAATTCGCACTGCGGCCCCACATGGGTTCGCTAGATGGTCCGCGCAGGCGTTTTGGCGGCGTGACAAAGATTCCTGCCTCCCACGGAGTAGAGCGCTACGAAGGAACTGGTACGATATTTTTGGTTGCATTTCGGCGCGCGTTCGTGTCGAGATGAATGACGTCTTCGGTCGCTGAGGCTGAAGTCCCCACTATTGAGGGCCGTTTCGGGGGCGTCCCTCAGGTAAAGCAGCAGCACATCGATACCATGATCGCCCGCTTCGCGTCGACGTCCTCCACTCGCGCCATGGCCCTACCATGCCCGGTAAGGGCCTCGCATCCTTTTCTTCTTCGCGCCGCGGCCGTGATGACGAATGAATCGTCATCCTCGGCATCGAGCGGCGGCGGTCGTCGCGGCCACGGCAGCGTATCTTCCGTCGACGTAGCCGAGCGCACGAAACGGCTCATGGACGCCAAGGCGAGGAGCGGACTCACGTACGACGACCTCGCGTCGAGGCTCGGCGTGACGAACACGTACGCCGCGCAGTTGCTGCTCGGACAGGCCAAATTGACCGAGGAGACCGCGTCGAAACTCGCGGACGCGCTGTCGGATGTGAGCGCTCGGGACGTGCGAGATATGCAGGAGGCGTATCCGATGAGGGGCTTCGACGACCAAATTTTGAAGGAGCCGAACGTGTACCGTACTTACGAGGCGATTGCTCATTACGGAGAAGCGATCAAATGCATCATCAATGAACAGTGCGGCGACGGTTAGTTCTTCCGAATGGACTGGCGTGTGTTTGCTTTTCCTTCAGCCGTCCTATGGTGACAACTCGCCAATTTTGTTTTTCATTCGTTTCGAACCCGAAGGTATAATGAGCGCCATCGACTTCTATTGCGATGTAGGCCGGAGTGAAGAATAATGTTGTGAGATTTTTAATGGCACAGACAAGATTCTCGGTATCTGACAATACTCACCACCATCATATCCCAAACAACGGCATTACTCATGCTAGCATAACCTCCGCTCAGACTAGCGCTCAATCCAAATCCGTAATCCGGTCTACAAATCACGCCAATGTACGCGATGCCGCCGCCAAGATTCTTGCCAAGCAGCGCATGGTGCAGATCAGGCTTGACCCCATTTGGCGAGGTGTAATGCCACCCTTGTGTACTCGTTCTGCTATATATTGAAAGCATTTTGTTTAGCGCGTTGGAAGTACTGGTCTCGGAAGCATAGTTGGCGTTGAGGACGATGTGAAGGACATTTAAGTGGGTGTCAATCTCCGACTGGAATAGTGGACGCGTTGATGAACATAATTCATATGGAAAAAAGAGGATTGTTGTGAGTCAAATATCAGAGTCGATTGAGAGAGACTGAAGCATGCATCGATGATTAGATGCTTGGCACTCACCTCATAGATGGTATTCGCTCCGGTGAAAATTGCATTTACTGAATGAATAGAGAAAATAAACAATAACAATTGATGCGATCGTTTGCGTCAGAGGGATGTCGCGTATGCAGAATGACGATACGTCAATGATAATAGAAACTCACTGTAGTTGAGAGTGTTTGGTCCAATTGTTCCCGCGGTACACGAAGCCAATTCTCCCTTTTTATTACACAACTCGCTGTCGATCTCAACATAGACGTCGACCAAAAAGTTAAAAGCCCGAGCCTGTACGCGACGGCGCTTCCCAATACGCACCTCCGAGCCACGGAGGGAATGCTTGAGATCGGCCAGCGCCGTTTCGATTTTTGAAGGATCGAAGTCATGAGAGTGATCATGATGGTCGTGAGCAGAGTGGTCATGATCGGAGAGATCGTGGTGGTCGTCGTGGCCATCTTCAAAGAGGAAACGGCCGAAGTCCTGCACGTCATTGACATTCTCATCGGCACCCACGCCACACGCCCACGCAGGCGGAACAAATTCCTCGGCGGGTCTGGCAATCGCCTGGTTGATGAAATATGGACGGAATAGAGGCAATTCACATACTCATTCAGCAGCGTGCACATGGAAAGGAATGACGAGAAACGCATATCAACCATTTCATTCCAAGCTCACCTTCTGGCCCCCGGTCTGCGTGAGCTTGATGGTCTCTCCATCCGCCGCCAAAATGATACTATCCACCTTCCCACCTTTCTTTTCGACGGCGATTAGCGCAACAGTGCCTTCCGTGTTAGAAACCAGCAAAGTATCCAAAGCGTCTTCATTCACATGTTTACTCGCGCCACCCTGAAAGCTCACGGTGGTCTCGGAGGTCACGGCCGGCTCAGCCTCGCGGACATCAACCTGGTAAATTTCCTTGGAACCGAAGCGTTCGGCGCGGATGGTGAAGTCCGGACGGGGATTTCCCTTGGCGTGCGCATTCCGAACCGCGTCCGCGATGGATTGATCGAAAGCGACGTTGATGCGAGGGTGGGATTGGGCATTAATGGCCATGGTGGTTGTGGGGGAGGATAGTGCCAGCAGAAGGCCGGTGACGGTGATGAGGATGCCACGGGATATGAATGCGATCATGTTTTGTTTTTGTTTTGAATGTGGGAGGGATCCAAGGCAAAAAAAATATAATGAGCCATCGACGTTTTACTTTCATATCGTAAGAAGTACGATCGCTCTTCACAGGCGCCCCCACCCGGGGGCTGGTCAAAGCGTGGTCAAAGCGACTCGGCATGTATCTGAATCGTGTTTTAATAAAAAAGTCATTCAGTTTCCCAATCAATTTCTTAGAAGGAGACTACAATAGAGTCGCCCGGGGCTTGTCACAAGCGTGAGACTCGGATTCTAGAGAGTACGTACGAGTTTAATTAAACCCTATTGTGACGCGTGAGATTTTTGTTTTCCTCTGCCATACTGTTCCTACGTAGCACCCTACGTACGGTATCAACCCGAGCTCCGCGACAGAATAGACCAGAAAAATCTGCCGACCATGGTGTGTGGCGGCTTTTGCCCCTAGCGTCGCATATGAGCCGGCGGC
>JALLAZ010000614.1:0-13387 GCA_036939755.1 Stephanodiscus triporus | reverse complement strand
TGTGGGAAATTATTTTTTTTAATGTGGCGCGGCACTTGCGTGGCAGCGGTAATACAACAACTTGATAAGCCGAGCTAAACTGCCTGACGGGCAAAAGTGTGTACAACTCCAAATAGACTAAAGCACTCAACCGAGATACATTATCAAAAAAGATACTGATGTCCCAAGTACTGCAGACGTGATTATCACCAGGACAAAGTGCCACCAACAAATTAAAAGACTACTCTATACGCTCCTTACCAGCACCAAGAACTGTGACAGATTTCATTCTTATCGGTGTTGTCCAGTCGACCCTTCCTCATCGGCAATCTCCATCACTGATCGAAGTAATTCAAACCCTTCTGGAAACGGTACGTGTCGTTCTCTGCCTCCTTCGCGGCGTTCCTCCACTCCTCTTTGAAATTGGACCCCGCCGGCGGCAGGGGCTTGCCCTGGATCAGGGACGCGATGTCGTCCGCCATGTCGTACGGTTGGTACTTTCGGGGATATCGACGTATGGGCTTGCCGGTGCGGCCGTCCACTAGGAACTTCTCGAAGTTGGCCTGCGTGTTTTGTTGTCGTTCGGGCGCGTCGTTGGACGATTGAATAAAACAAACGCACGGACGAAAATGAAACGGTACATGCGAAATCGAATCCGACGGGACGCGCGCCCATCCGCTCCTGCTATATCCTACTAACCTGGATCTTCCCCAAACCGGCGGGGGTGCGACATGTCCCCTCCAGCCACCTCCAGAACGGCAGGGCGCCCGTGCCGAGCAAATTCACCTTGTCCGTGAGTACCGTCCCGGGCGTGTTCCCGTACCCGTATTCCTGCTCCAGCTTCAATCGAAGGAGGGCGGACGTGTCGGGCTCGTAATATCCCTGGTCGGTGGGCGACATGATCACGGCGAATTCTCCATTCTTGCCGAATCTGGACAGAGGATGGGGGGGGGAGAGATGGACGCGATGTATTGCGATTTTTTTTGCGATGTGTGAGATCGGCGAATCGATTTGGCCGTCGAAAGTGCGAGAGGATTAATAATGTTTGGTTTTCTAAGGGGGCGGGGTGGGGGTGGATGGGTGGGAAACCTTTTTCATGCGCGCGGGCCTCAGGTCTCACCACCGTGCCCATCCACGCAACCCCCCAAAAAACTCACTTGGAGGACAATTCGATCAATTCCGGTATGTTCCTCCTCGCGATCGGGTCGTCCTGCTTCATGTTGACGACGAGTATCGCCTTCACCCTCGTCCCGACCTTCCCCCCCGCCAGCTTCGTCTCCCCTCCATCGCCTCCGTCGTCGTCCCCGCCGTCGTTCCCTCCCCCGAAGGTCTGCCCGAGGAGCTCGGATACCTCCCTCGACTTGCCTTTCACCGGCAAGGTGAAGTCGTATATCGATCGATCGTCGTCCTTCAGCCTTTGGCCGATTTCGCGTCGACGTCTGACCGCGATCTCCTCCTCCTCGGCGACCTGATTCGCTAGCTCGGATTCGGAGACCTCCCTGGAGACGCGCGCGGCCCTGGCCGCGATGGACTCGAAGGCCTCGGACGTCGTCGTCGGCTCCTCCTTCCCCCCGCCCCCCTCGGCGGCGCGCGCGGGAGACGGGAGGAGGAACGACGCGTTTCCCGACGAGAGGATTACGGCGGCGGTGGTCGTCGCGGTCGTCGTCGCGAGGAAGGCGCGTCGGCTCCCTCCGGAGGACGACGACGAGGGGGGGTCGCCGCACGACGATTCGCGCGCGGCCGACGACGACGACGACGACGATGACGACGACGATTTGGATAAGTAACTGGCCGAATGACGCGACGAGATCGTCGGCCTCCTCCCTCCTCGGCGGACGACGACGACGACTTGGCCGTTCGAATAGCTGGCATGCTTCGAGGGTTGGGAGGGCGCGAATGCGACGACGACAACGGACGTCGATGTCGCTAGGAGCAGCGCCGCGGCGGAGATGAGCCCTCGCGCCATCATCGGGTTTTACGGGGTTGTTGTTGGTGTGATAATATTATTATTATGGGTCAGATCATCAGGTGCGTGCGTGAAATCTCAAATAAAAAAATTAAATTGTTTTTTGTGTGTCCGAGGTTTGATGCTCCACGTGGAGGAGTCAGAGTAGGTAGGACAGAGTTTAATGGGAGTAGGTATTATTTTTATACTTCCAACCCGCCAAATCAAGAAAAAAATCCCCAACCTGAAAAAAAGCGGGCCAACCAGCCAGCCCGCGCAATCAGCCGACCACCGACCGCACCGATACTAGTACCAAGCGCCGGCCGCGGCACCACAACAAGAGCATGAGCTCCTCCTCCTCGGCCACCTCCTCCGGCATCGGCAACGCCGCCGCCAACCTCCCGCCTCCGTCCGACGGCGTCTCCCGCCATTCCCTCTCCCCCGAATCCGAACTCCGAATCGAGATCCCCAACGGCGTTTCCTGCACCGTGACCCTGCGACGGGGCACGGCGGAGCTTTTCGGGGCCGAGCTCCCGCCGGTCGATCGTCCGCTCCGACTCACGTCGACGAAGGTCGCGATATACACGTGGCACGGGTGCGTCCTCGACGTCACGAACGTCGACAGGCTCGACATACTGTACGCGAGCGACGAGACGGACGCGAACGTCGCGTACGTCAACACCCACGCGCAGCTCGAGGCGATGAGGGACGACGCCCTCGCGCGGGGCGTCGGGGGGGGGGGGAGGGGGGGGGACGACGATGCCGCGCCCCCCCCTCCCCCGACGGACGACGACGACGACGACGACGGCAAATGCGGCGGAGGCGGCGATGATCGCGGACGGGGACCGAGGGTCCTCCTGTGCGGACCGGCCGATTCCGGCAAGTCCAGCCTCGCTCGTATACTCGTCGCGTACGCGGTCAAACTCGGACGTACCCCCCTCCTCGTCGATATCGATCCATCCCAGAACATGCTATCGGTCCCCGGCACGTTGGCGGTATCGTCCGTCACGCCCGACATGGTCACGCCGGAATCCTACGGCACGTCCTCCGTCATGACGGGGGGCACTCCTTCGTCGTCTTCGTCTTCTTCTTCGTCTTCGTCTTCGTCGGCGATGCCGCTCGTTCTATGGTACGGATCGCTCGACCCGACGGCACATCCGGACCTGTACAAGGCGCAGCTCACGAGGCTGGGAAGCGCGATCGACGAGCGACTGTCGGGGGACGCCGACGCCAACGCGTCGGGGATCGTGGTCAACGCGTCCGGCACGATCGAGGACGTGGGATACCAGTACCTCCTGCACGCCATCGACGCGTTCCGGATAGGCGTGATACTGGTGCTGGGACACGATCGACTGTACAGCATGCTCGGCACGCACCTCAAGAAGGCCCTCGAGGAGGAGGGGAAGGAGAAGTCGACGACGATGATGGGGGGGGTGGGGAGGAGGAGGGGGACGACGACGACGACGACGACGATGCCCAAGTTGATCAAGCTACCGCGAAGCGGGGGCGTTAGCGAGCGCGATCAGTCCTTTCGAAGGTCGTGTCGCTCGCGAGACGTTAGGCGATACTTCTACGGCGACGTCGTATTCTCGTCCGCGCCGACGAGATCGGACGTATCCTCCTCCTCCGTCGTTCCCGTCCCGCCCGTGCCGACGTCGCGTCATCGGTTCAGCCCCTGCCTAATCGAGGCGTCGTTCTCGGACGTGCGACTCCATCGCCTCGCGAGCGTTTCGCTATCTGCGTCCCTCCTTCCGATATCCGCGAAGCAATCGACCGATCCGATACAGCTCGTCACTATACCGACGTCGGAGATCACAACGAGGTACCAACACGCGGTCCTCGCCGTTTGTCATCCCGGTGCCGTGGGAAGGTACGAGAGAAGCGGTGTGGCGAGGGATTTGTACCTCGGGGGGGTGGCGGGATTCGTCGTCGTGGAGAAGGTGGACGTCGACGCCGGATCGATGAGCCTGCTCAGTCCGTGCGCGGGGAGCCTGCCGAGCTTTCATCTGCTCGTCGGGGACGTATTCTGGATGGAATGAATATATAATATGCACGTAATGAAACGAAAATTCCCCAGGCGGCGGTGTTGCGATGTACCTCCGCCCCCAATTCCCCCCGAAGGAGAGAGAAAGTGATAATATAACAATAAACAACTTTTATTTCACCCGCGATGATCAATTCTTCTTCGAAGAGACTTCCATTTTTACGGCCCACCGGTCGTGACCTAACACGACTGGCGAACATGGGTCGGGGATAGTCCCCGTGAAAAAGTGCATATAGTGCTCAGTTTGGATCATGCTCTATATCCCTCGAATGAAGCCTCTTCAGCTTCATTCATCTGATTTGTCAGGTTAAGAAGAAGCTCCCACTGAGCATGTTGCACAAACTTGGCACATAAAATGATTTAATAGAATTGCGCAAAGTAGAATTGCTTCGTGGAAAAACTGTGGGTTTGTTAAGTTAGAGAAGTGCTCAAGTCGTATCCAAAACAAATATGCGGCTTGTATGCCGGATATGACCTTTCAGCTAGTGGCGGCTTGAAGTAGGAGGTGATATTTCCATTCTTCTGCCTCGGTGAGTACGATGCAACGGTCATTTTTCGAGACGACGAAGAGGATGCGCTTCTTATTGGTCCTGTCGACGGTCGCATTTTCTTCCTGCTGTCAGACTTTCGTTCGCTTTGCACGGCATCATCGTCGTCTTGCTTCCGCTTGTTGGATGCGCGAGGCAGGCCGGTCTTCATCATCACTTGAATTTTTTCAGTAGAACAACGTTTTACATTTTCTCTTGTCTCCCCTATGATACTCAAGTCGGAATCGTCACCACTATCATCTCTTCGCGCGTCTTCGTCGGGAGGAACACCGTCGTGACTTAGTCGGCACTGCGGCGAAAGACGATGGTTCGGCGGCTGGAGTGGTCCTTTGAGATGAATTGGAAACTTCCTCGTTGTGACCTTATCTCTAGAGAGGAATGGGAATTCGATTTGCGCTGGGGAGGAGGGTGAGATTTTCCCCTTTTGGGCCTTTCCCTCGTCCAAGGATACCACCGCCGTGCGGGCGCGTCCGACCACGGCGTCGATAGAGTTATCGTCTTTCGTCACGCTCCTCCTTTGGGCAGTACGATTGAACATCTCGTGGTCGAGCACGGTACCTTTTCGTAGCAAGAAGGGGTTCGAATCCTTCACACTCCTGCCACTGAGCTTGCCGATGTGATGTCGTGATCTGGGAGCAAGAGCGGCGGTGGCGGCCAATCCTCGATTATTTGCGTGACACAGGTTCCCTACACGATGACCGCCATCGACACCGACGCCGGCCTCTACGCCCGCTCTACGTCCCACATGCCCCCCGTCACTATTATCGCCACTACCACCGATGACCCGCTCGGACAACATCTTCACCTGCCGCACCAGCCCCTCGCAACGTTCCGTCTCCTTCCGGTACCTGACCTCCCACTCTCGTTCCTTCCGTTCAGACTCCTCCAACAAACGCGCGTTTTTTGACTTGAAGTCGTGTACCTCCTGGGACATTTTCCGATATTTGGCGCTTATCTCCTCCATCTCGCGCGTGTCGTGCAAATCTAACCTGTCGGACAGCTTCGTGAACCTAGCCTGGAGCTCGATAATCTTACTCTGCAGTACATTCTTGTCGAGGTTTGATCTTTCAACGTGTCGGCGGTACGATTCATCCATTAATTTGCACTGTTTCTTCAGTGTCTCGTATCGCATGAGGGCACGCTCTTCCTTGACGGTCGCATCCGACGCCATCCGTTTCATGTTTTCGAGAGTTGAAGACAGTCGCTCATTCGATGTTTGCAACGACTTAGTGTTGGAGTTCAGATCTGCATTGATGGATTGGAGTCTCAGGACCTTGGATCTCAGTCGTTCTAGCTGTCTGTCTGTAGCCCACGGAGAAGGCGAGCGGCGTCGTCTCGACCGTTGTTGTCTATAAAGGATTTCGTCATGAATGCGCTTTAACCGTGTCAATGTATGCTGGATCCTCAATCGGTCCTCTTCATTATTATGTACCTGCGTAACATCGGATGGAGCGGAAGATGACCCGGTCCGGTCAATATTCCCATCCATTGACGGCAAAGGCCGTTGGGTGAGATCAATGGCCACGCAGATCGAGTCAACATCTCGATCGCTCCTATCTGTTATGTCAACGAAGCCGATGTCCTCGTCGAAATTTTCCTTTCCACATAACTTTTCCAAGTCCTTCCACAGCCCTTCCGATTCATTCGCAAGTTTCTCGAACGAAGAGTCATCATCCTCATCCTCGTCGTCGCCATCAATATTTAACAATACATCACAATCATCGCCTCCTTCTCCGCCATTCCTCTTCGCCAGCCCGATTCCTCCTCCTCCATAATCACCGTCGTGGTCGTCGCCCAGATCAACGAACACCGACACGAATCCCCTCGTCGCACCCTTGCAAATGGCGCACTGCGCGTTCTTCGCATTCCTCCCCCCTCCGCCCGCCGAGGCGTGATTGGCGACGACCTGCGACCAGCACTCGCGGTGATACGGGTGTCCGCAAGGATTAACGACGCCCCACGGCTCGGAGGTTATGGGACACAGGCAAATGGGACAGTCGGTCGTCGTTTTGTTGACGAGGTTTGCAGTTGCGGCGGACGACGACGAGACGGCATTGTTGGATGGGCGCAATCCATTGCAAGAGGAGGGGGAGCTCAGGGAGCTCATGTGTGATTGTCGGCAAGCAGGCGAATGGATCTATGTGAACAGGGTACGATAGGGGGAGGGGGCCGCCGGGGGACGCTGTTGTGAGCGAAGAAAGAGAGCAACGACAAAAATTGGCGCGTTTCGCTTCTCTTTTGTGAGGGTGTATTATTATTTATTATTTAATGTATGGTACGATATTATTATGTACCATATCCTACTACAATATAATAGTACTTTTGATGAGGTCTTAACCTCTCTTACGTGGGAATTATTACATAGCATTGTATCTCCTCCCCACAGAACTTCACGTGATAACAAAGGATCCATCGCGCCAGCGTTAGCATATCAATGCTGTTTCGAACCACCGGTTGCTGCCCAATTTCTGAGCATCAATTTCAGAAGACCTCGAGGTTTTGATTACTACAGACGTCGAGTATTTTTACATCACTCCAGTGCAGTATCCTTAGTGCCAGAAGTATCATCCATTTCCTTCAAATTTGCGCTCGACTCAACATCTGGAGTATCAGAGGCACCTTCATTAGGCCCACGCTCGAGGGTACTTCTTGAAGGAATGAATGGCATTGGCCCACTTGTTGTACTGGACCTAATTGATGAGCCGCCAGGGCGTATGGTCGAGGAGAGCAAACTGCTGAACCCCAACCCACCCGACCTTGAAGTTGATGTAATACGAACGATTGCGGAGCGCACCAGTCCCTCATCAGCGTCATCCATCTTCATGAGACTGCTCATACGCGCGTGGGGCCTGCTGTGCAGTCCCATGTGTCTACTGAAAGACTCCTCGAGATCGGCATTCTCGAATGACAGGTCCACCACCCGTGGGCTGCGATCCAAATAATTTGATGATGCATTCTTGAGGGTGATTGCACTCGGACCATAAAACACACGCATCGTAGGGCCTAACTCAACAGATCTTCCTATCACCCCCGGATCCTCCTCCTCTTTGATCATGCGAATTCTGTGCTGGTGGTAATTCGAATCGGGGGAAATGGGGGAGATCGCCCCGTGAAGTCCCTTCAGCGCACCATCGCGCAGGACGAGATGACACGCCGCAGCTACGATGCAGAACGGCAGCGTGAACGCCGGGATCACAACATTCTCCTCTTCCCCCCTCAGCCGAATATCCAGAGAGTTCCCAAGGCCAAGGGTTAGAATAGACGTAAAAATGCAAGCTGCGATGCCGAAGCATACCGAGGCGAGGGAAGGCACGTAGAAGACCGCGATCGCGCACGCCATTAGGCAGGAGTTGAATCCGTGAAGGCCATTAAGGATGTCTACAAGCGCATCGTCTCCTCCAAAAATGTAACCTGCGATGCTCCCCACAATCGCACCACCAAGGGCATACAATGCTATCCCAAAGGAATCAATCGCGATGCCTACGAGTATCACCAACCCCGCTATCCAACTATTGACTACCCATATCTGCGATACCCCCCTGAGGGGGCAAAGGATGATATTCAAGGCCGTCAGGGGAAGATCCGAAAACGGATCAGGACCATTGAAGCCGAACTGCACGTACGCGATGATAGTGAGGTTGAACGCGAACGTGTACGTCGGGATGTCGAAGAACGCCTTGAGCGCTAGATTCACGAAGGACGACGCCACGGCGCAGAATATCCCTGGGAGAAACAGTCCTGGCGTCCATTCTCGACCGACAAAGATGGAGAAGGCGCACCCGACGAGGCAGGCGTTGTACCCCGCCAACCCGTTCTTAACGGAGTCTACGTCGGTGAACACGCGCCGGGCCAGGAGGGTGGCGACGAGGGTGCACACCAGGGACAATGTCCCCAGGAGGGCGCCGCCCCCGACGAAGAGGGCGACGAGGACAAAAATGCCCGATGCCTCGTTGTTGACGAGGACGACCTGGGAGAGGCCGCGGAGGGTGTAGACGACGTCGCCAGGCACGAGGGCCTTCGCATGCTCGATCCGGGCGGGCAGCATCGATTTGAGGTACCACTCGCGCACGCCGTCGAGCGACATTCTTCTTGCCCTTCGTCGATTTTGCCACTCAGCTCCCTTTCGCGGGATACTCGTCAAGCGTCGCCCCACGGAGGTGCCCAAAATTTGAAGATCGTCATTCAAAGAGTCAACGAGGAGGGCGAGTCGACGCCGGGTTTTTGAAGAATTTTCCGCGGATGGGAAAAATGAAAATGAAGATTGTGTGTACAAAGGAAATGGTATCGTATCGAGGAGGACGACGACTACGATAGATACTTACGACGAGGAGCTCGTTCGACATCACATCCCCCGCCGATGGACGAATGCGACCGTCGGCGCATGTCCGGCGGCGGCGGAGCGGGAGGGGCGGGGGAAGGCCTCGCGCCCCTGTCCCTCGTCGGGATGACGCGACGCGGGAACCCCGGCGCGACGGCTGCCGCGACGACGTCGATGTTCCTATCTCCCCTCCGGATCGGTGCCGGGACGTTCGCGGACGCCCACCGCTCGCGACTGCTCTCCGCGGATTCGTCGACGAGCAGCGACGACGTCGACTGCGACTGCGACTGCGACGGATGCGATTCCCCGCCCTCCCCCGTGCCGCTGTCCCACGGCGACGCCGACGCCGCCGTGGCCCTCCTGTGTGTCGCGCGTACTCGTACGACGTGCCAGTGTCCAAGTCGGTCTTGCTATCGTACTCCTCGATGCTCTTGAATCGCGACAACGGTCTGTTCGATAACATGACGTGGTCGACGTGGAGCGTCGATCCGGAATCGAACGAGAGGGACGGGGCGGGGAACGTCGTGATTGGGAGGTACGCCACGGGAAAGAGGGCGGCATACACGGGGAAGGATTGGAGGGGACGGAGTCTGAGCCTTGGAAATATGGCGAATAAATTGCGCTTCCTGTTGGGAGGGGAGTGCGACGACTTGGGTGGGGGCCGGGGGGGTCCCGCGTCGTCGTCGTCGTCGGTCGATCGCCTCGAGGAGGACGACGGGACGGCGGGCGGCACGTCGAGTGCGAGGGGGGGGGGGAGAGAGGGAGGGGGGGAAGAATACGACTACTTCTATGACGACAACGACAACGACTCCACGATGATGCTCTCCCTCGCCCGACGACTGTTGCGTCTCGAGACGAGGGAGGCCGAGATGGAGGTCGCCGAGTCCGAGCAGCATCTGGCCATCGTCATTGCCGCGAGTCGATCGTCGAAGGGAGGAGGAGGAGGGGTGGACGACGACGACGTCGTCGTTGCCGCCGCCGCGCGACTGGAGGCGGCGCGCAATCGGCTGCGAATGGCGGAATCCTCGCTCCGGGCGGTGGATGGCGAAGCGGAGACGCGATCGTCGGGAGGAGGAGAAGGCGCGCCTACGTTCTTCCCTTTTGCCTTCCCGTGGGACGATTCGAAGAAGGAGGAGGACGAGAAGAGGAGGAGGCGAGGGAAGAAGGAGAAGGCACGATCGCTCCTCTCCTCGATCCTCGACAAATTGTCGGAACAGAACAATCCGCCGCCGTATCGAGGCGCCATCGGCTATCCCGCGATGCTCGACACCAGAGAGGAAATGTTTGAGTTATCCGCGCTGCCTTACTCGTCCCCCTACGAGCTCTTGCTCGACATCATCGAGGAACAATTGAACTCGAAGGTCGTGGGTTGCGTATTGGAACCGGCCAGTTTGCTGGAGGGAAATTTGGTCCTTGGTGGCGCCATCCTATTGGAAAGGATGGGTGTGCCAAAGAGAACCACCTTGCTGGGGGAGGCGATCTCGTATACCGACGACGACGATGTCCTCGGAAACAAAGGGGTGCTCCCGCGATCTATGTACGTGGTCAAGTGTTTTTCGGACGAGGCCGTGGGGATGGCGATGGCGTCCGGGATGCCGGTCCTTGTCGAGGAGGGGATATACAATCGAGCGGGAGGCATTCCGGTCGAGTTGGATTTAGAAGCGGCCTCGTCGGTCAAGGCGGAAAATAGAACTCTGTCTGTAACGAATCGCGTGCCACCCGTTCGTATATTGGACGATTCCTACTTTCCTCAAATGGAAGGGGAAAGGGTGGCATCGGAGAGGGCGTCTAATCTCGTGCGCATTCCTCTTACGACCAATCCTGGACTATTCGATGGGCCCAACCAGGCGTCTGCTTCTTCATCAGCCAGCCGCTCCACGTTTTCGACGTTCAATCCCGTAAGATCTCTTGCCGAATACGATGCACTCACGGATGATGCCAAGGTCAGGCTGTTGCTGAAGCTAGAGAGCTTTACTGGCATCTTGCCTCGGCCACGGGCGGTAAGATCGTCGTTAAAATTTACCAGTCAAAACGACGGTGACGGATTGCCACCGCCTTCAATCTTGGATGAAATCCTTTTGCCTCTTATCGACGAATCGGTCCGCCGTCAATATAGAATTCGAGATGCCGAAAGGCGTAAGGACTTCGAAGAAGCTAATGCACTACGAGCCCTAGCCAGTCCACGGCAGCTCGTCCTTGAAAGAGCTCAACGGGCTCGCGAGGATGGCCTGGACGATGAGGCAATTAGAATGGAGGAGGACGCTGAGTTGTACAGATCCTTGCGAGCCGACGCGACACAGGATGAATCGGCATACGACAGATACTTGGACAGAGATGAGTGGTACGAACGTGAGACGCGGGCTAGAATAAAACGCTTGGACAAATCAAAGTTTGGCACTCTGCTGGATGGGGTGGACCTGCCGTAGTGAATAAACAAAAGTGTAGGAAGTACAAATATTTCTTCGTAGGTAGACTCCACAATTTGTTTTGGATGAATGAATTGAATGTGGATATTACTTATGGTATGTGCATTCCTCCCTTTCCAACACGTTTCTATCGTAGTAGACATAAGCAGGTATCTAATTCAAATTATGATTACAATTTCAATTGCCAGCAAAACCCACGCGAGCGTATTCGACAACGGGGTTCTCAGTTCTCAAGCCATGGGACCCACAAAAGTCCTATCAAACAGGCAACTGTCGCCGCAAATCGTCCTCCATTCACCATTCTCATCCTTGGCCCTGAATAAATAATTATGCCCGAATCCGAGTGCCAGTCTCGACTTGGCAATGAAAGCGCTGAACGTTGACACGGGATTTCCAATGAAGACATTGGACATGATTGCTGCCGTCATATCACCGCCAAGCCAAGAGGCCGCGGGCGGGATGACGTAGACATTGTGGCCGATCTCCCTGTCGTCCAAAAGTCGTTCGAGCACGGTGGGATCCTCGCCATCGGTGATGACGACGATCGGATATTCGATCATCCCCACATGCCTGAGTATTGACTTGACGTACTCCGGTTCCATGCGCAACGCGGCGTCCGGGTCGGTTCCCGTGTCTTGCGCCAGGCGATTCATCAACCTCATACCGGGTCGGCCCTCCAACGATCGAACGTGTATCACGGAATATATGGCGTGCTTGCGTTTTTTCTTCCCGAACAGCGCATCGATTCCGGAGCACATGTCGCGCACCGGCGATCCCTTGTGGTCGTATCCCTCCCCGTCGTTGTAGTGCCGGAACAACGCGCGAATGACGCGCTCCTGACCCGCCATGTATTCCCTCAGGGGCCGGCCGGTGCCATAAAAGAACAACTCCTTCGACTCCATGTACTTGGTGTTGTTCCTGTCCTCCCACGTTCGCAGTTCTTCCCTGTCGTGAAATATCTTGACGCAAAGCTCGGACTCCAGTTCTCTCTCCCAATCATCGGACCTCGCGGAGAACCACATGCCTTGGATGACGTCCATCGCCCAGGAGTGGACGCTGATGCCGAGCTGGATGTCGTTGTCGCGCGCGTACTGCACCGCGTGGAGCAACTCGACGAGGTTGTTCCCGGTGCGTCCGTAGGAATCCTGTCCGTTGATTATCACGATGGGCTTGTCGGGGGACATCCGCGGACATTGGCGGGCGGCGTACCGCCGCCCCCGCCTCGCGGCCATGTCCTCCTCCGCTTTCCCGATGTCCGCCGCGCGGCCGCAGACCTCGATCGGCTCGTACTCGTCGTAGTCGTCCTGGAGCAACTGTCGAGCGGCCTCGTCGTCCAACCCCGCCGCCTCCCCCCCGTCCGCGTCGTCGTTGTTCTTGTCGTCCCCCCCGCCCCCCCCCCGCGCATTGGGCCCCCACCTCAGCCAAATATCCTCCCTCGTATTCATCAACCTCTTGCGCTCGCGTCGATTTAGCACCCTCGCGCTGAACCTCTCGTTCCTGTTCAGCCATCTGGGCGCGCGGTAGTTATTAAGCTCCAGGGCGCGCTTATAGGGGTCCGAGGATGTCCGCCTCTCCCCCTTGCCCCGTCGCCACATCTCGCGTTGGTCCGGCGGCTCCACGTTGTCGAGCATTCGACGGGCAGATTCGGGGTGGCGATAATCTCCATCATCGCCATCGTGGGACGAACGAGTCCAAGAACGGAAAAATAGGACGGCATTCGCGAAGGCGACGAGGAGGAGGAGGGCGCTCCGCTTGGTCCTCGGTCGCCACGTCGTGGTCGTGGCGGTCATGGTCTCCCTCTCTCTTATCCCTGGCTTCCGCCCAAACGCGGGGTTACTCCGTGGTTCGTGTTTCGGGGGGTCATCGAAAGTCTTTTCGGGGTAACTTTTATCTCTCTAATAATTCTGTCTCCGAACACTCTCTCTTCAGAACTGCGAACACTCAATGAGTCGCTGCGACTGATTTAACCTAGAGGTAGAGAGATAGTACCATATGTATATATTATTTTCACGTACATCATTTTTTTGTGATGATGTACTACAGATTTCCATTCAATTGCCACTTTTTACATAACGGAGATTTTTTACACGCCCTACGTAAAAAATCTCCGGCGTATGTAAAAAATCT
>JALLAZ010000613.1:0-13408 GCA_036939755.1 Stephanodiscus triporus | reverse complement strand
TACAATTAATTTGGAATTAGACACAGTGAGAAGTTCGCAGCCCAAATTAATTTCAAAGAGATCATTAATTTGGTTTACAGAGGATGTCCACGGACTGCCATCTGTCTCTTCACTATGCATCGGCCTGGTTGAATCACACTGGAAGGTCATGGTACACATGGCCCATGCATACCTCACGGAAAAACAAATGCCTTGGTCTTTCTGGTTCTATGTGATTGTTCACTCCGCTCAGATGATGAATGCCATCCTGGGTAAATTTGGCGGCAAATTGGCCTCTCCGTTTCTTTTGGTCCATGGGTTGGGTCATGATGAATGCACTTAGTTTCCTCTTTTCTTGGTCTGTTATTTTCATCATGAATGGGACGGCAATATCCCTCGGTCCCATTGCCAGTCACACACATTGGATGGCATCGCAATTGGTCGTTCGCCCCCACGTCAAATGCTCTGTTGGTATACAATCCGCGGACGAAACACTACTATGAGCCTGACATGTATTGCCTTGATCCATATCATCTTCCATCTTTGGTTTATCCTTCCCTCAAGTATGATGGTGGTCTCTTTTGCTCTCTGCTTTGGGACAAGAATGTGTTGACGGAAGAACCCATCCTCCGGGCACCCATGTCAAGCGTTTGGACCCATCCTCTAACATGCTTCTTGCAGGCACAGTGATGGACATCCTGCTGTCTTTGGATTCTTTGGGCTCTCCGTCTTATCAGATTTGTTTGACAATGGCACTTTGGCTTCTATTCCACTTTTTGAGATGGCTTCCTCTGTCCTGGCGGTTCCTCTTCCGGCCTTGGCTCTTGGCTCCCACGGATTTGTCTCATGATGGTCCATCGACTCATCTTCCCCCTATCCTCTTGGTTAACAGTCGGATCACTTATGAACACAATGGCACTTATCACACCAAAGGGTTCCTCGCTTGCAGGTTTTGTGGTATGTATCGGTTCGGCTTCAACACTTATGTGAAAAGAAGTCCAGAGATTGGGGCATTGATCTTCTGAACCTTCCGCACAACTGGGTTGATCTCTACACTGAGGGCATTCTGATTCCAGGCCATGTGGTGCACTCTTTTACCCGCAGTCCATCAGCTACCATTCAGTCGGGGTCTTCTTTGCATTGGTCTACGTTTGATCCCATGGCAAACATTGTCAGTGCTATCACCAACCTCCATCGGGATTGCCCCCCTTCCCTTCTTCAACCACTCGCGACGTCTCATCCCGATCGTGAAGTCTGGCTTCAGAGCTACTATGAAGAAAAGAACGGCATCAAGAGTCTCAGCACTTTTAAACGTCTTACGTTGGGTGAGTACTGCGCTTTGCGCGAGAAAGGTGCCCCAAAGGCAATCCCGACAATGTGTGTCTTAACGATCAAGAAGGATGAGAACCTCATGCCCCTTTGGGCTAAATCTTGCATTGTTGCTTTGGGCAATTGAGAGAGTCAGAACTGGTTGAAGAGCAATCAATTTGCCCCAGTTCTCTGTTTTGATAACCTCCAATATCTTGTCAATCTTGCGGCCCAACGACGTCAGGGTCTGAAACAGGGCGACTGCAAAAATGCCT
Organism: Stephanodiscus triporus; assembly: GCA_036939755.1. NCBI lineage: Eukaryota > Bacillariophyta > Thalassiosirophyceae > Thalassiosirales > Thalassiosiraceae > Stephanodiscus > Stephanodiscus triporus. The sequence continues at coordinate 11,846 of JALLAZ010000613.1, read as the reverse complement.
TCTGTCAAGGCATCCTTCCTCCGGAGGAAATCATGATTATTCGGCCTCCGTCGGTTGATCCAGATGCCGCAAAGGACAAATATTGGCTCCTTCAGAAGACCCTCCATGGCTTACGACGCAGTCCATGTCACTGGTATGAGAAAATTGACTCGATTCTACGTTTGATTGGTCTCATGCCGAACGCCCACGACCCGTGTTTCTACACCAGGTTTGTTCATGACCCTCGCAATCCTTTCTGCTGCGACGGTTCCCCTCTCCTTGGGGCTATACGTGGACGATTGTGTCTATTTCTTGGAAGATCCCGCAATGTAGGCGTTATTTGAGCGCCTGCTACGGGAACGTGTTAAGGTTGATTTTATGGGTTTAGTTGAGTGGTTTCTGGGTATTCATTTTTCGTGGCGCTTCACATCATCTCGGGTTGATGTGCATTTCAACCAAACTGGATTCGCTGCAAACCATGTTGAATAATTCTGCCGGGATTCATGGGATGCTACGCCAATGGCCACACCATATTGCTCCGGGGTTCCTTTTGATTCCATCGCCCCTTCGACTGATACTGATGACTCTCCCGCTCAACTTCATCGGACAGAGGCTTATCAGAGCCTCATCGGCAGCATCAGATGGCTTGCAACTGCTACACGGCCTGACTTGGCGCCGGTCCGCTCCTTCTTCTCATCCTAAAACTGCACCTTCCTTGGGGCACTTGCGTGCTGATCACCATGTCCTTCATTATATCCACTCGACGCACAATTTTGGTATTCATTTCATATTGTTTTCTCTGGATCCAATTCACACGTTTGTTCACTTTTTGGACTCTTTGGACGTCAAGGTTTTTACGGATGCTAAACTATCCTCTCCCTCTCACCAATCTCCACTGACGACCTATAGCGATGCATGTTGGGGTTCCCAAATCGGTTCGGCTGTTTGCGATGGCACCTTGCTTCCGTTATTCAAGTGTTGGAGCATGAGTAGGGGTATCATCTTTCGTCAGGGTGGTCCCATTGCATGGACAGTTGTTCGTCAGGAGCGTACGTCCCTTAGCTCTTGTGAGGCAGAAACCAGAGCCACGAATGAAGTTTCAAAATTATTAATGGGTATTTGTCATCTTGCAGATGCCGTCCGGGAAGGTGGTCATGACATCGCTGACACAACGGCAGCCTCTCCTCTTTACAATGACAATGAATCATGTGTTAAGTGGTCTCACAACATGACAACTAAGCAGATTTGTCACATGGAGATGCGAGAGAATGCCGTCTGTGAATGGGTTCACGATGCCTTTTTGAAGGGCCTCCATGCCCCTGGTTGGATCAACCCTGCTGATACTATCTTCACAAAGGAGATGCATGATGAGGCCCAAATTCGACGCTTACAAGATTCTTTCATGTGTCCTCTGTCTGAATTTCTTCAACAGTCTCTTTTGGATGTTCATCTCTCGCGTCAGCATGATAAGCCTTGGCCTCTACAACTTTTGCCTTTGGCCGCTCCTTCGTCTGCATCTCACACTAGGGGATCTGGCGCAGCTAAAATTGATAATCCCTGATTATCAACTTTAGCTGCCCATGTTATATCGAATATTCAGATATTTGATTTTACATGCCGATATTCAATTTTACATGGTACAAAAATCATGTAATATCGAATATTCGAATAATCAAATATACATGGCTAGAATAGACCATGTATATTGGAATATACATGACGTGGCAGGCCATGTAATATCAAATATGGGAATTCCATATTCGATATTACATGGTGCAAAAACCATGTAATATTGAATATGTCAATGGAATTCCCATTTTCGATATTACATGGTTTTTGCACCATGTAATATCCAATATGGAATTCCCATCTTTGATATTACATGGCGCGAAAACCATGTAATTTTGAAAATGGGAATTCCATACGTTATGTATATTTGATTTTACATGGTTTGCAAGCCATGAAATATCAAATATGACTTACGTTCTAAGATTTGGGGGTATGTATATTCGATTCTACATACCTGGCCAAATCATGTATAATTGAATATCGGCATCAATTATCAAAAATCCAAATATTTGATTTTAGCTGCGACAGATCCTATCTCTTGGCACTATTGTCGTATCCATTATCGGGTACACTTACCGCTATTTCACATTTATCCAGTGCCAGTCCTCATAGTTTTTGCTCACTCCACCGTGCTGTGCCATGGTTTTGATATGACAGTGGTTGGTGGATGGAATCCACCCCGGTTGTTTGTTTTTGGTTTTTGTCTTGGACGCTTGGATGGGGGGTGTTAGTCTGTTAAAGATAGTTTACGTTCACTTCACCACCAGCAATCACCCTGGAGCCGTCATAATCCAACTCCAACAAATGTCAAAAATAACAATCAGAAAATGGCACAATCAAGAAGCTTGCCGTGGCAGGCGTGGTCGTTGGTCGTGGCTTTGGTCCTTGGCCTCTTTGTCAACCTCGTCCAGACCAATACCACCAAGACCGACACCGAGTCTGCCACTTCGGCCGCCGCCGTGGTATGGAGAGCAGGGCCCTCGGCCTCTTTGACGATTCCACCACAAAAAAGTATGCAGAGACCAAGAACACCAATTCTGCCTCTTCCACCAGCATGGTTCTTGCCGACAGCAAGATGACGTTGCGTGGCAGCAATGATTCCGGCATGAGGGAGGAAGGTGATGATCGCAGCAAGTCTGGGAAAATGAATGGAGCCCCCAATGTTAAAAGTGCTGTGAAGTCAAAGCATAAAACGACTTCCAAAACAAGAAGTCCCACAACTGCAGCACCCACCACCCCAGAGCCTACTCCCATGAAAACGAACCCACTTATAGTAGACAAACCTTCAGAAGAGCCGACGGGTTCTCCCATGAGCCAGCTGATGGATTCACCGACGAGCCAGCCAACAAATTCACCCACGAGCCAGCCGACGGATTCACCCACGAGCCAGCCGACGGATTTACCCACGAGCTAGTCGACGGATTCGCCCACAAGCCAGCCGACGGATTCACCCATGAGCCAGCCGACGGATTCACCCACGAGCCAGCCGACGGATTCACCCACGCCGACAAATTCAACCACGAGCCAGGGTTAGGGTTAGGGTTGATTATCCCATTAGTATAAACAACAGTCATAATGAGGAGTAGGATATGTATGATGATGTGAGAGTTGGAAGATTGTAAAATAGTTATTATCAGGCTTCTCATGATGCATTATTCATTATCTCCAACACTGTTACACGGCCATGGCGAATGTATACCAACATCTAGTAGACAGTTGATTAAAATGACCCTCGGGGGTGGTTCAAGTAAGAGCTGATCAAAAAAGGTTCGCCCCTGGGCTACCGCATAGAAGCTTGACCTAAAAAAAGAACTATCAGTCCAAAAATAAATCAGCTTTAATATTAATGCAGATTGCTAAGACTCTGAGCGATTCTAAAATCCTTCTTTGCTGTTCCTCCTCTGAAGTGCTCTGCCATCATTCTTCGTCTGCCTACCCCCCATGAATATTTTGCTATTATGGACTTGAATAACAATTATGAAAAATATGAGTCACTCGAACATTTAAAATGAAGCTGGGGTCTCGAGAGCTGACACCTCCAAACGAGAAATATTAATAGCTACAATTCGACCGTCTTTGTGATCTTCACTCTCGCAAAGTAATGCAACAAGCTCAACAGATTCATCAGCAACATCACTTGATCTTATGGCAGCATCAACAACATACTGACCCAATCGACTTTTCCCGACAAGGATGAGTTCGTCATCACTCGAGAAGTCGTAGGCCAACACAAATCCTTTCCTTCTAATAATAACAACAATGAAGCCGTCGTGACAACAGCAAAGGACTTCAGGAGTAACACCCATTGACATAGAAGGTGGCTCGTACGTTTCACCCCCGTCGACATCACTGGTATCCAATACTGTAGTTGCAACAATATTACCGCGGACTAGTGTTCCCGATGTCTCCATTAAATCTTCGATATCCAATACAATCTGCGATGTGATATCCTTGCTTATAGTTATCACAAAGGGAAGGAAATGGTAGGGTGATGAAGCCGAAGCAGTGGGACGATACAGTGCTGCTCCTAAGATGACATTTGATATGCACAATAGACCGTCACTGTACATTGCGATACAATAAGCTTCAACACTCGCCGACCTTGGTGAAGCTGAAGATGCTATCACAAGAGCGACAGTGGATCTTGCGTTGACACCAATTAGGCCATTACTTCCTCCTTCTTCATATGAAAGAATCTTTTTAGACTCTAATTCTTGGCCACGCTTCCAAACTTGAAATGGGCGTGGTGAAAGATCTAGGGGTTTCCAGTGGAATCCACCAATAGGCGTTATCAGCACAAAAACCAAGCTGCCTCCATGAGCCTCTGGTGGTAGGTAGCGCCAGAAATTGAGTTTGGTCTTCATTTGTAATTCTATAACAACTGTCTTTCTTGAGAGCTCAAACACAACCATTCGCTTCTCCTTTGCTAGGAAACAGCACATGTATTCGCTCAGATTCTCATCCATAATATCAGACAACAATGCACCAGACGCGCCGAGAGGAATTGTTTTGCCAGGAGGGTCCCTGTCATTAAACCACACAACTGATTTGTCAGTCCCGCATATTACAATTGGACCCACTGTGTTTTGTGTGTGTTGCATAGGTGATGTGGAATGTGGAACGGAATAGTTAGCCAAATGAGATCATGCACATGTACACAAAGTATTCAAGGCATTACTTTCCAAACGACTACTCACCCCCGTCACACTTGCTTCCGAAGTTAACGTGCTCGGAAAGCAGGCCGCCTCGGTTTCCACCAAAGTGCCGCGCGGCAGGCGGTCCTCTAATAATCGCTGCAGCAGCGCTCCTCTTGACCTTTGTTGATAACAAACCTGAGAACTTCACCTCAAACGCTGACTGCGCAAGACCTTTATTTTCTTTCGCCTCTTCTTCAGCTTCTTCTGGGAATGATGATGATGTGTATGGCCTATCTACGTCAATATCAACTACTTCTGCTTGGGGGCCCATGTTCTCTAAGTCAAATGCTTGAGAATCGCCAATATTGTCTAATGCGTCTGAAAAGCATGCAAAGCTAGGTATGAAGTCATCCGGAGAATCGATGGAATCAGCTGCAAGAATGGCCCTTTTAGACTGAGACTGTCTTGGAGGAGGAGCGAGGGCGAATCCTTTCGTACTTTCTGGACGCTGGAGACGAATTAGTGGAGGATGAATCTTTGCACCTTTGCGTATGTTGACCTTTAATTTTTTCTTCATTTCTGCATCCCTCAGGTATTCATACATCATCATTTTGACGTCATCTTCAGACCTTTGACATGACCAAACCCGGATGTCAGTCATTCTGAACCCTACTGATGGACCGATTCCAAAAATAAGTACAGTCTTTTCCATAGCCTCTTCAATGTCCTCTTGACTTAAATCTTGTTCAGATTCTGATCCAAATGGGTTCGCTGATATCCTAGCACCTGTGACGACCACGGAACCATTCATAAGAATGATAGCCGACAACTCAGTTGAAAATGACTTCGATATGGGTGAGAATATTACGCATACGTGGTTCCAACCACCTACACCATCTTCTCTTTCCCATGAAACCAGTCCATCTACACCTTCAGCGTTCCTGGCTGACGTAACAACTGAGCCAGCTCCTGTTCTCAGTTCTAATAAGCCAGTAGGCAATACAGCAAGTTCCCAGAGAATGTTATGCTTTTCATCTGGCATGCACAGCATGGACGCATCGTTGCTTTCTTCATAAAATAAAGACCTCCGCACTAATATTATTTCATCAGTGATAAGATGTTCTTGAGGTAAGTGATACCACAGCTCGACGGTGCATCGCTGTCTTGACGTATGCTGGGCATTGTGAAGCATGCCAACATCCAGGCTCCCCCCACGGGGAGTGTCTAAGAGCAATCCGGTTGGTTGTTCCCTTGGTGCGCCCTCATGGTATACAAGGTCATACAGGAGTCGAACTTTTCCTTCTTCTCCTTCATCGACGCTCGAAGTCGTTGCCTCAACAGATGCCAACTCACACCCAAACAGTCGAGCGGTGTGTGCATGCTTGGTCAAGTCAGTGAATCCATCAGATTTCCAATTACCATCCTCATCAGCACCCTCAGAAAAACGAATGTAGAGCGAAAGATTGTCTTCATCCTTGCGACCTTCCCCAACTCCTTCAACCCAGCCTCTTTGTATGCTTCTGAATTTATTTCTACTGGAAGACCTTGCTCCCTCAGCTTCATCATCTCGTGCAGCCGCTGAAAGAATCTCTGCTAGGGTTTGTTCTCCCTTTTCAGCAGCACTTGCAACACCCTCCTTTCCGAGGGCAGTGGGGCAGCAACGCCCAAGCCAGTCTTCAAATCCATTTACCTGCAATAGAAGTTCTTTTTTGCTATTTGGCCCTGCAGTCCATATGTGCTTACTTTTGGTAATCGATTCCTTCCATGCAACCTCATGAGGATGGTTGGAGCTCTTTGACAGAGCTATCGATTCGATGAAACTATCGCTAATAATTGCGTTGCGTAACCTCTCAATTTCCGTGACAGATTGAACTGATGGGGCAAGTTGCAAAAGAAGGCCAGAGGTGTCATTTTCTGAAGATGATCCACAATTTCGTCGATGCATCAATCTCAGGCCGACTTCCAAGCACAACTGTGCATACGTCTTTATTACGACTGAATTGTTCCCTGAAGCATTATCAACTTCATTTCGTAGCTTCTCGAAATCTCCTGACACTTTATTCGTGGCTGATATTGCTCCCAGAGAAATTATGACTTGGGTCAGTAATCTCTCCGACGACTGACGGCCAGCCAAGTCAAGGAGCTTGATGGCGTCAAAGAAAGAACCCTCTTTCAGTGCATACATTGCCAACTCTTCTGACAAGATACTCGACAGATCGAGTGGTCCTGGGAGAGCACCATAAGCTTCTCGACGATCGGAATGACGCACTAGTTCAGCGAGCTCACTATCACCATAAGATAATACTTGCATCATCATCGCAGCTCCAGTTGCCCCCGACAATTTGGATTGTATAGGGACCCACGGCGGTAAGATGTTGGGCTGAGAAAGGCTATCACTCAGTAAGTTTCCTGTAAGCAAAACGGACGCCGCTTGGAAGCATTTGTAATATGCCAACATATTGTACACTTGAGATGTAATCCCCATGCCATGTATTCCAATGCCTTCATCATCGCAATGAGGGAACGCCATATCCTTCCTCCCAAACTTCTCAATAATAGTGCGTAGAGAAAGTTGTACATCATCATTAATTGTTGCATAATTTCCACGGGCTAAATCTTGGCAGAGAGCATTGGCAATCAGCGGCTCCAGTAGTAATATGGGACGCGTGAATGCTAGAGGAGTTACAAACGCTTGTTCATCCTCAAACTCATCCACCATTTGCAGACCACTGTGAGATGAAAAGTAGACCAATCTATCGGGGCGAATGGCAGCTAAAAGTGTGCGCCCTTTTCCATGTTGTGAAGTGGGCAATGTGGCGATAACACCATAGCTCCCAATGCCCTTGAGGCAGGAAAGATACATCACGGATCTTCTATCATCATTGGATACGCCAGAGGAGGCACAAAACGAGACACAGTGCGACCCCAAAGATGAAAGGGAGGCACATGTTAGATGCACGTCGACTTCTGCTATGATTGCAAGAGAATCGCTCACAGATAGAATCATAACTCTTTCTTGACTAGCCATTGCGGCATTGGCATTTGTCGCTCCCCTGTGTCTTGGTAGTTCCAGTAAGGATAATACTTCCTCTCCGGGCCTCAACCAAAGTCGATGCCCCAACCCACTGTCTTCAACCAAAGTTAATTCAGATAACGAACCCCTTTCCAACGAGTGCTTCGAATGCAATAGGCACGGCCTACCATCCAACGTGCTATATCCAGACAAAAGTATCTCGGGTTTTTTGCCTTTCAGTAAAGCGAATACTCTACGGCCATCAATACCCTCATACTGCAAAGAACACGTTTGTATTGATTCGATGACTTTATCATCTCTACTGCCGGATGAAGTGCTGGAACTTATAACCGTTGTAAGCGACAGGGTGGAACCATCGACATCTAGAACAACAAGTGACGAGCAGTAAAGCCCTTCTTCAGTCACTAGAGGCGGCAAAAATGCCACATCGCGACCGTGCCACAGCTTGAATGATGAGGAACCTCGTTCTTTTAATCCATCTTCAATGTCCAAAATTGAGTAAGCAACTGCATTGGTTGATATCTTTGTGAAAGTTCGAACTCGTTTCGACTCATTGGTCTCGTCAGAAGGTTGGAAATTGCCGCCAAAAAATCCTGAGCTGAACATCACAGCCACACGTCTCCCGCCCTCTTCCTTGGCTATGCGTTGCGGCACAAGTCCTGCAACAGGATTCTCTCCGCAAGTAAGCTCGAAGAGAATATCGGTTGATGCGCCCCCGTTAACTGCATTGTCACCGAGGGAATGTTCAACGGGATGGTACGACGGATATCGAGTTAGACCATCTATCTTCACATCACCAGGACTTGAAATGAGCAACCAGTGACGTTGGAGTGGTATTGTTAAAGACACATCCTTGACGCAGGCAGTTGTGGAAAATACGGACAGGAACACATCACGATAATCCCCTCTGACAGCCGACTTCACAGAGCCAAGGTAAACAGATCCATCAGAATCTAGACCCAAGGCCGCTGAGGCGACTGGGCGCAACAAGGAGAAGAAGTAGTCATCGGTCACTCGATTCGAATCAATGACATCAGTGGTGCTTGGAACTATGACCATTGGTTCACACGAAAGTATGCTTCCATCAGAGTAGCACACGACGCTGCCCTTTGCAGACGGATTGACAATGCTCACCCCATCACCTTCATCGACATTCAATTCCTTTTGGCAAATGACACCAATCGGACGATGCACAGCGATTTTACCATCGATTTCGATAGGAATGTCAACGGCACACAAACACAACCTTGTGAAGCAACGCTTGCTAATAAGCTCCATACTGTCATGTTGGTAGGAGAGCTTCTCATGCTCAAAGAGCAGTGTTAGGCCTGGAGGTGATCTGGGTCCAAGATCAAACCAGCCAATTTTTGCATGGGGCTCGCGGAACATTGCTTGCGTCGCTTTAGCGACAGTTTCAAGGTCAGATTCGTCAATGGAACTAATGAACTTTGACTGCGCCAGAGGTAAAATTCTGGGGACCGTACTCGATTGTTGCTGATGATTGTGTGCAGCTTGAATTGGCGGTGTTGCAACGTGGTAAACTGCAATGCCACTTGAAAATGCTGCAGCCAGTAGTGGCAGTGAGGAAAGAGCCGAAGAGTCCTGCTGTATCCATGCAAGTGACGTACAACGTCCACTTTCTCCTCCTTTTATGAACCTCTCGTAGTTGGTAGGTCTATACTGAGAGGAAGGAGGAAGCTCTGCATCGCCACTGTGCGCCATTGAAAAGAAACGTTCATCCTCGGCCCACAAATAATCATCGTCCCCCAACTCTCTCACGTCCAATTCACCGCGCATGTAACACAATTTATGCAATAATGATGAAGTCTGAATATTCCCGCTCAATCGATTGGTTCGTGCTGCCAAATCGTATGCTAATACAAGCACACTTCCATCCGACATGCCCACGGCTAAGTATGGGCGGATGTCATTGGTAACGGCAAGAGTTACTACATTCAAGGTGTAGGTGTTTCGTAATGGAATGGCAGCCCAGGAGTGACGCACAGCAGGCTTGGCGATAAAGATTGAAGCCATGGTTGTCACTTCGTTTGAATCTGTGTCGCGACCCCCGACGTGGCCGCCGAGGAACAATAGCCCATCGGCAACCTGCAGCGTTTTGGGATCATAACGACTTGATTCTTCACCGTCGATACTGTCCATGGTTAACACCGACTGTAATGATGCGAGCGTTGTACCTGAGGGATTATATCCCCATCGCCACACGGCCACGATTCGAATTTTTTTACTGCTGGCACCTAAATAGTTGTCTGTGATGTAGATCTCGGCCAACGCTGCAACGCGGACCCTGGCACGGCCTTGCACTCTGTGCATGCCGGCAGCAAGTGACAGTATCGACGATATGCCGAGAACTTTAACGCCCACACCGGTACCAGATGTCCGAGAGAGTTTTGCCTTTATTTCATGTATGGATAGGCATGCCGAAACAACTGCTACTGGTGGAGGAGGAGGAGAAGAAGAAGACGATGGAGCATCGAGGTTTTTAAAGTCAAATTCTTCAATGAAGACATCTCCTCCTCCGCCATGTCCATTGGCACGTCGCCGCCGATGGCAAAGTATCACATTGCCAGAGAGTGGATTTTGGCACGGTTCGGCAACGCGCAGTGAGTCCTTTGTGGCAGAAGCAGCGCCTGGCGATAATTCCAGCGGCCGTACGTGAAACGACGAAACGACATGAATATCCGTTTCATTAATGGCAGCAGCCCCTCTTTGTTGTAGTTCTCCTCGGCCTTTCGAGGGAGGGACGTGCCACGATTCCATCACGCTTCTTTGATGCAGTGGCTCCGACTCAGCAAAGTTCGGTGCATCGACTGCAAACTCCTCCTCTCTGGCGTCAGCGGCGGAGTAGCCGCTATCGGCACCTTCATCAGATGATTCATCTTCTCGGTCGACACTGCCATTGCCGCTGTCGGAAATTGCGGTCTTATCTTCGTGCAATGAAGACTGCCCATCAAAGGTGGCATCAAAAAAGGGGTCGAAGGGATCGAATGCATTTCTGCCAAACCCATCATTATCAGCATTTGTCGTAGGTGGTTGGCGGGCGATATCATTGGTTGTAGAAGCTGAAGGCACTTGTTCAGATAATTGGTGAAAGATGATCTTGCTAGCATCTATGAAAGAAGGGTCAAAGAAATCATTACCTCTTCCTCTCTCTGAAAATACTGACGTGTGTTGGGCCAGATAATCAGCATTAAAATTTCTTCTTGCTGAATCGATTGTTGGAGGCAGTAGTTGTCGTCGTCCTACATCATTTTGAATCGACTCTTCCTCCTCCATCTCACCCACCACCGCAAAGGATGAGCCGATGCTAGGTTCGGGAGAAGGTTCCATATGCAATGATGGATCGTGGGACAAAAAGGAGTGTTGGTAGTATTCTTCCTCAGGATTCTCAAGTGATGCGTGACCGCCACGACCACGGTCCCTGCTGAGATTGCTCATGTCGATGGCATTTTTAGCTGCCAAAACGGCAGTATCGTAAACGTTGGACATTGTATATGGTAATGATGAATTGTCTTCCAGCTGCGGAGATTCATGATGCTGTTGATTGATTGCTACTTGATTGTCTTCTTCCTCCTCCTCCTCCTCACCATGATATGGATAACCACTGGAAGAAGGTTTACTGCTGCCTGCCCTGCCGTTGTCGACCCTTAGTCGGGATAATGACGGCAACCGCAGCTTGGAATCAAACTTGCCATTGTCTTCCCCTTTTTCTTCCGCGAATCGGACATTGTCGTAGTCATTTGATTCCAACTTTTTGTTGGCGGAACTATCGACATCGACATCGACATCGGCCCTCATACGACGTTCGCGCAACTTGTTGAGTAGGTCGGTGTCAATCTTGGGATCCGTCCCCTTAACGTGCACCGCGGAGGAGGTGGCGGAAACGACGGATCCCGAAGACGGTCGCTGCCATTGTTTCGGCTGCTGCTGTTGCTGTTGCTGTTGCTGTTGCTGGAGCTGTTGCTGGTGCTGGTGCTGTTGCTGGTGCTGTTGCTGGTGCTGTTGCTGGTGCTGTTGCTGCTGCTGCTGCTGTTGTTGCTGCTGCTGCTGCTGTTGCTGCTGCTGTTGCTGCTGCTGTTGCTGCTGCTGTTGCTGCTGCTGTTGCTGCT
>JALLAZ010000612.1:0-13439 GCA_036939755.1 Stephanodiscus triporus | reverse complement strand
ACTCGCTAAATTTAGAACTTTTTAGCCAATTTTCCGCTAAAGATAGCCTAAAAACTACCGCAGGCACCCAGAGGTAAGTACGTAGGTACTACCATGCGATGTAGATGATACGATAGAGGCACCCAATCAACCCAAACCAATATTTTTCCTGAGGTCTGAATACGATGCCATGCTCCCATCTATCTTTTCGCTCACATTATCATCATAATCGTCACACTCCGGCTTTCGCTTTCGGTTGCAACAAACGACGTGATATCCATCGTATCAGTCAGCACGGCCGCGAATTGCAGCCCATGAAACCCAAAATGGATCACATTCGCGCCGAATTCGTGCACAATCCCGCCGACGGCATCATCGCCCCCGAAAACGCGGGAGGAGTAGTAGTCATCGCCGAAGAAGCGGAAGGCGACGACGACCTGATCGTGGATCCGCTATCGAAATACCTGACCGTCGATGATGATCGACGACGACGACAACGCCGCACCACTGCCCCCTTCGACGTCGACGTCGCGATCGAGGACCTCATGACCGTGGGATACCACGTCGTGCCGTCCGTCCTAACGCGCGACGAGTGCGACGAGGCGCTGGGTCGGATGTGGGACTTCGTGGAGGACATCTCGGGGGGGTGCGTCGTACGATGCGATCCCACGAGCTGGTATCCCCGACGCGACGTTCGCACCGTCGTCTCGACCGCGACGGCCGAGCCGGGAGGGGGGGGGGAAAGAACGGCGTCGTCCGCGTACGACTCGACGGCGGGATCGTCCGGGGGGGGGTCATCCCCATCCGTCGAGGATGATGGCGCTGTTGACGATGTCGATCGCGATCGTTTCGATGGCGCGACGAATGCGATCGCGGACGATCGGGATCTCGATCCCTGGCCGCACACCGGCTATCGCTCGTTTCCCGACATGTTCCAATCCTTGGGAGCCGGATATTTGCTGGGACGCGTTCGTCATCTTTTGGCGGAGCGGATCTTCGAGCCCCTGTTCGGGACGAGGGATCTCTTGTGTTCCAAGGAGGGATTCAGCTTTTGCCGTCCGTTGATCGTCGATTTGGATGTGGACGGGAGGCAACGGGAGGCCGTCGATGGCAAGAATATCCTCGTTTGGACGCCAAGTAATCTCAACTCATTCGCCGGAGACTTGACGAGTGCTGGTAGCAATGCGACCAAAGACGCGAGATGCAGTCTGACCAACATGGAGAGGAGACGGAATTTGTTCCGAGTATGTGGCAAGCCGCAACCATTGTCGGAAGGGCAGCATTACGATCAGGGGGTGCCTGTTGCTGCAGTTCGACGTATACGCGATACTCATTTGCACGATCAGACGACAGCCGAGGAGATCTCGAAAAAACAGCAGCAGAGAAGTCAAAGGAAACTCAACAAAAATAAACGCTTCAAAGATTTGGCCGGACTTTGTAGCATACAAGCATCGATATCTTTCATCGATCAAACACTGGATAAAGATCGCGGCGGGGGTCACTTCTTGTGTTATCCACATTCTCATTCCGATGTCCATTGGAAATTAGTGGGGGGCACGTACCGAGCAACATCCATGAACGAACGGGATGATCCAACGTGGGTTCCTCTTACGGACCAGGAAATTCAACGGTTGGCGGAACTGGGATGCCCAGAGAAGAGAATTCACGCGAATGTCGGCGATGTGATCCTATGGCGATCCGATTTAGTCCACGCGGGAGTGGCTCCCTCTCTCATCATAAATCGAAACGATATAAATGGAGTCGATGAAGTTTTGGGGCCCAAACAGTTTCGAGCTGTTGCTTATTGCAGTATGCTACCCGTTCAAGCAGTGAGGGACTACACGATGTATTCGCTTCCGAAACAGAAGCTAATCCAAGGCAGATGCAAGGTGGGGCTGCCGCGACTGTCGGCAAATAACGCACCATCTATCGATCCAGAACGAATATACCAGTTGCTCAAAGCTAAAGAAGACGCATTGGTTCGGCAAAAGCTAGAATCTTACAAGACCGGGCGCACGGGCGATCACAGACCAGAAATTGAACAGTGGCATGAGCATAAACGTGGCACTATGTGGAATTTGTCTGATAGTCATCATCGTGAGCATGTTCCTTTCAATCAATTTCAGCCTTTTCCGCCTAGATTGCTGCAGAGACCGAGATATCGTTTGGGACCACCCCCAATCACCATCCGTGAGGCAGAGCTGTACGGACTAATACCATATCGTCGTCATACGGATGATGCGTTCCTCGACGAGAAAATGCGACACGAGGATATAGAGCGCGCAGTCATCCGTGGCGTCCGTTTCGTGGAATACTTGTATAAGGGTAGACAAGTTTGTGGTAAGGAGGTTGACTCTTGGAAAATGAAAAATGGAAAGTTTGATAGCGGAGAAGTTGCGACTGTGAAAGGTCCAAATATCGAGATTCCAATTTGCAGCGCCACAATGGAAGTTTTGACACCTCGTTCGGTAGACGGGGCTGCTATTTTTCTGAGTGGACAAGACAAGTATTTGGGGGGGATGGCCAGCCCCTGTGGGCGCTACATTTATGGCGTACCGGTGAGTATCGTTGGGGTCTTGCGCAGTTTAACGACTCTTTCCTGCCTGCTGCTAATCTCATGCTACTCGTATCCCCCCAGGGACATGCCAAACGTGTTGTGAAAGTCGATGTTTGTTCAGGTCAGGTCGGTTTCATAGGCCCTGAGTACGTGGGAGAATTCAAATGGCTTCGAGGTGTTTCAATTCCAGGTCATGTGATGGGAAGAAAAAACGATGGCAGCCTTGCTTACCCCTCCGGTTGCTGTCTCGCTCTGCCCTGCAACAGCAAGGATGGATGCGTCCTGAAAATTGACCCTGAGTCATCAAATGTGACAACTTTCGTGACGGGCCAACCAATACCTGATGTTGATGAAGGATGGCTGTACCATGGCGGCAATCTTGCTACAGATGGACTTGTCTACGCAATCCCAGCTAGCGCCCCTCGTGTCATGATAATAGATCCACGGAAGGAAACAACAGAGTACCTGGGCCCCGAATTCTTGGGCAAGGCGAAATGGTATGGCGGAATCACTGGCTCCGATGGATGCATCTACGGAATACCGCACAACGTAAGACCTGGAATGGGCATCTGTTGATGAATTTTTACTTCAAATTTTTACTTGGAAAAAAAACCTCACACTTTCTTTATGCCACCTTTCTATAGGCAACAGGCGTTCTGAAAATCAATCCCTTAGCGCAAGAAGTGTCCATCTTAGCTGGAGGTTCTTTGCCGGAAGGACAGTGGAAATGGCACGGCGGGCTAGCATCAATAGATCGATCTAAAATCATCGGCTTCCCTAACAACGCAGACAAGGTCCTGGTCATTGATGTTG
The DNA here is from genome assembly GCA_036939755.1 of Stephanodiscus triporus. NCBI lineage: Eukaryota > Bacillariophyta > Thalassiosirophyceae > Thalassiosirales > Thalassiosiraceae > Stephanodiscus > Stephanodiscus triporus. Next base: position 10,090 of record JALLAZ010000612.1, on the reverse strand, counting down.
TCAATCAACAAGTTAGAACTGTCGGCGATAAATCTACACTTCGAAGTGGCTATCACAGAGTGCCCCAAGACGGAAGATATAAATATCTGGGAGGGTAAGGGCTTAACAATGCGGTTTGCCGTTTGTCATGTACGGCTGTCCGTTGTTCATTCGCCGTCTTTTTTCTCTATGCCTCCTTCTTCCAATGCCCATCCACATCATCAGAAGTCTTACTGCGGATGGGAAGTTTGCATACCTTTTTCCTTGCGATGCTGAATACGTCCTCCGATTCGATATGGAAACAGAAGAAATGAAGTTGGTTGGACCACATTTGACAGAAGGAGAGAATAAATTCCAAAATGGTTTTGTCGGAGAAGATGGCTGCATTTATGGCATTCCACAAAGGAGCTCGGGTGTCCTTAGGATCATTCCCCCAGGAGTCAAGCGTTACGGAAGGAATGGTAGTGCTCTGCCAGATGATGAAGAGCATATAGACGTTATTTATTGCGGTGACGACATGGTATCATGTAAAGACAAGTTCGAAGGTGGTGTGCTTGGTCTAGACGGGAAAATTTATTGCATTCCTCTGCGAGCGAAAGCGTTATTGAGAATTACCCCAGGGAAAAAATAATTGCTTCAATGAAGGCATGAATTCGTGGTGCCTTTATATTCTTGATTCTTCTGACCATTTCGATTGATGATGTTGAAGACGAACTAATACGTCTGTCTACCCATTGGAAGCCAAGTTAAGCCACCAGCAAAAGGATTTTGATTTCTGTATGCTTATTCACTGAGGCAAATAGTCAATTTGTCTTGACACAAGCAGGAGCAATTGCCGCATGGGGTTCCAAGTGAGCGAAGAAAATTCGATCTGCAACCGTGATCATTGCTAGAAAGTCATTGGGAGCAAGAAGGGCATATGGCTGGCATGGACCATGTTGATGAATAAGACGGTGATAAACTTGTTTTGAGGATGAAGAGAATCAGCTGAGAGAGCAAATCCTTGAAGAGAAAGACACAAATTGGGTGAGCGCCTCGCTCGGTATGGGACAGTTTGGGAGGACATTTGATAGTATGCTGCAAAAAGCCATTAAGTATCAATGTTAAGCTTCCTTCTTTTCTTCTTTTTCAGTTTAGGGCCTTTTCCAATTATACCACCGTCATTCTCATCTTCGCGTAAAGAGTTCAGTAGCTGGTATAGGTACCCTTGATAATCCAAATGTTGTAGCATGGTAACAGTACACGCCTCGTCATCCTGAGAAGAGTCACCAAGCAAAGATGTTTGGCTTCTCACTTGTATCCCAGCTTTTGAGAGTGATCGCAGGAGCGCTTTGTGGACCATCTCAGTTTTGTTCGCTGATTCACCATCACATGAATGACTATTAAGATCCGATCGCACACGAAGTACTGGGAATAGAGTCCACGATGGAGTGTCCATCCGTCTGTCCCAATCTGCCTTTTGAAAGAGTCGATTAGAGTACGCCAGGTCTATAATGTCCCGCGGCGAATGCTCGTTTGGCTTATCGCAGCGCATTGTGAAGTCTAACGCAAAGGTATCATGATTATCATCGCCGGACGGTTCGGACGACAACAAAATATCCTTGCAGGTCTGCATGACACCTCTCCCGTTGGGCATTGATGTCAAAGCGTCGCGACGATCGCACAGCTCTTCTAATATCTGACGCTCCGACGGTGCGGCCCTGTGCTTCTCCGCCAGGGCCGAAGTGAATTCTTTTTGGCTCAATGTTATTCGCACACCGTCTTCAAACAAAAATGTCAGCATATTATTGAGTGCCTTGGTAGATGACGACGAGGATGAGGAAGAAGAGGAGGACGTCGAATCGGATGCCAACCTCGATCTCCACAAGGAGCAAACACAAAGTCGGACCATGCACCACATTATGCGGTTACGACGTAACGGATCAGCACTTAATGACCGAGAGCCCATGGGGACCATAGCAATGGCGTGAATTGTACGATTATTTGATTGTGGGTACGTCGGGGGCAGAGATTTTACGCTATTCATTTCCCGGGATCGACGATGCCGTCTCCTCCACAATTCGACCAATGCCCCACCCAAAGCTCGTCTAAAAAAATGATATCCGGCCACACTCAAGATCTTGCTCGTGAATTCGGGCACGGGAGATAGGCGACAGGGCACCAGCGGAATACTCAACGAACGACACGCACGAGAGAGAGCATGGCTTTCAGTCTCGGTCATGTCCCGCACCGCCCCGAGGAACAGGAAAACGCGCTCGGCGGCGGCGTCGTCGTCGTCGAAACTATCGGTACCATCGCGATCCCAGCCCCAGCACGGCAGTTCGGCGTCGCACGATTCGTGCAAATACGCCGCCACGACCCTCGTGAGACAATCATCGCCGTTCTTCGCCATCGCGCCGTCGTCGTTGTCATCATCATCGTTGTTAACACCCCCCTTCGTCGACGACAGTATGGCCCTAAACGTCCTTTCCATTCGATCCCGCCGTCCTACGTCGTCGTTTCCGCATCCGATGCCGGCGGCCTCCGCTCCATCCATACCGACATCGCAGCCATCCCCGCGTTCGTCGGCATCCCGCGCGCACCCTCCGACGGCGGTACCCCCGCCGTATCCCTCCCATATCGCCCTCAATTTCCCCCAGTTGAATTTCCTCAGCGCCACGTCACACGAGACGTTCAGTCGATGCTCTCGCAGGTACTCCACCGGACACGTGCGCTGGAGCGCGATAACGGCCTCCCGTTTCGACGACGGCACCCTCGACGGGAGGCTTGGCCGCCCCCCCCTCGCCGACGCCGACGACGCCGGTCCCCCCCGCGACGATTCCAAGGACGGAGACGACGACGACGACGACGACGAGGGCCCGACCGTCTTCCACGAGTCCAGAACGCAAGTCGTCCTGAGCCGTGGAGGGGGGGGGGCAACGCCGCGGTCGTCGTCGTCGTCGTCGTCGCCGTTCGATGCGTCCCCCACGTCGCGTCTTTTGAGGATGCTCCCCACCACGGACGTCGACGACGCCCTCCCCCCCCCCCCCTCCGGCCGCATCATCATCATCCTCCGGGATATTCGCGCCGCCTCCCTGGATGCGTCCCTCCACGACGCCACGACGTCCGCCTCCAACGGCGGCGGCGGCGGCGGCGGCGGCAGCGCCGAGGAAGAGGAGGGGGGGGGGTGCGGCGCGAGCGACATGCGCAGGCACGACATGTCGCCGTCGTACACGAACACCAGCTCGCACCGTCCGCCCGTCGTCGGACGATCCCCCCGCTCCTCATCCCCCTCCGCCGCGTTGGAGTTGGCGTTGGCGTTGGCGTTGGCGCTGGCGTTGGCCCCGCCGTGCAGCGACGAGGCCACGCACCGAACGAGGGCGTCGTGCCGATGGCGGTACCTCGCGTCGTCCCTCGACGGGCGGTAGACGGACGGATCCGCGGCGCCGCCGGGTCCTGGACAAAGGAGGCAGATCGTCAGGTGACGGTCGCGTCGACGCCGACGACGCGCTGCTGGGGGTGGGCGGGCGGCGGGGGTCATGGCTAGCGTTGTGTTGGTTGTTGGTTGTTTCGTTTGGTCATTCACGGTCTCTCTCCAAAAGGGAAAAATCGAAATATTTCCCGTCGTACTGTTCCTACTGTAGGTAGCTCTCTACGAGAAGCTAGGGGAAGCTCGTGGTTCCCCTAGCTTCTCGTAGAGAGATAAGGTAGGAACAGTACGAAGGGAAAGATCTCGATTTTTCCCTTGTCGCAATTGTACTGGAGACTGTATGGTAGTAAGAGTAAGTAAAAGTAGAAACTGGCGTACAAATCTCTACCCATTCTCTCTCTCTAATATCCAATAACACGAGAACGATGATAGACGTGATTTTCAGACGGGCCAAGCTGAACCCTTTGAGCCCTCTTACTACCATGTCTAAAAACTCCTTAAGAGAGAGTAGGTATCTATGGTACGCATGTTGTGCTCGAGAACTTATTCGTAGTAGGTATGGTATGTGTTTAGACGAAACACTGCGCTCATGTTCACGCTTGGGTTTTAGAGTGTTAAGAGGAATATGTTTCGCTCGCAGCTCATGCGAAATGGCTGTCATAACTCAATCCTCGCCATCCTTGCGGCAGCCGTGGTCGTCGGTTGCTCGCTGTTGCTCGATTCTTTCATGGGTGCTCAAAAAATAATGCAACCTCCCTCGTTCGGAAGTAAAGTAAATAATCGAATCGGACATCGCCGACTGGGCGGTCGCGATCGCGGTGCCATTAGTAGTCTCGGTCAACTCTCCGATCCGAAGACGGTAGAACAGAAGGCGGCGGAAAATCCCATTCCCGTTATCCTGCCGCCGATTGTCGATGCGGCGAAGTCGCGCAAGTATTGCCAAGTTGTGTACATCACGGGAGTCGAGGGCGCGATGCATCACGGCGTCTTCCCGATTATCGAGGCGCTCGCGAAAAATCAGGTCGATCCTGAGTCAGGTCGACAATATCGCGTCGACGGCGAGCCCACCTATCTCAGGCTCGGTATATTTGGTCTGAGAGCGCATCATGCAAAAAAGTGGGGGTTCCCTGTCACCCCCGACATCAATGATCCGTTATTCGTCCAGCGAGTGGTGGAAAAGAGCTGCCCCGACGATGGGAATAAACACGTTATGATCGAATGGACGAGTTTTCCATGTGGCCAAGAGGACGATACGAGGGGTTATCGCGTTCGTCGGCAGCACGATTGGCTGTCGATGTCCCCCGACGAAATTGCCGATAGCAACGAAGCGTTGCAGCACCCTTTGAATGTCACGGCATTCGTCGAGGCCTACTCCCCCTATGTCGATATAAAGTTCGTCGTAATCCATCGGCCCTTTATTGGAACAATAGCATCGCATCGCGAGTGGGATGGTGGGGCGGTGACACATTCCAACATCATTCACGCCTTCTTGCTGATTCTCCGTAGATTTTTGGATGCAAATCCGTTCGATTTGGTCACTGGCGGCCCCCTATGGACTTTGCTCTGTCTTGATCGGATAATGGCAAAAAATTACAAAAATGAGATAGACGTCGAAGTGGCACGCGGGAATACTTTGTCGCATATAGCCGACTTTCTCGGTTGGCCGGTGAAGGAATGTAAGACTTGTTTCAACAAGTGGCACGAGAGCAAGAAAGATCCTTATAAGAGGTTGGGCGAAGATGTGGACGCAGTACTTGAACACGTTAAGCAGTTGGAGGGTGTGTGGCCTCCCGATGGCCATGAGAGGGTTGCTGGGCAGCAGTGCAGTGGATGATTTTGTGAATCGTGATATGCCACAGGAGCGCTTCAGTGGAATGACATGTACTACCGGACTTTGGCTGTGACTGTTACAGTGTATTTACTAATGATAAATCAGACTGAATTCAGTAAATAACTTCAAAAATGTCACAAGACTTTGGTTGGGTTTGCCTTGTTGTCTGCTTTCTGATGATCCTAGGGATCCTGTAAGATTTCAGTCGGTGAAGAATATTCCCACTCCTCTCACATGGGACAATATCTCTGCTCACACAATGGCAATCTTGGCAACCTTTCGTCCTAATGGACTCACCATTGAATTGTTTGCATTTCTTCCAGCAATCATGACCATACATGCAAGGGGCACCAGTTTTGTGGTAAGGTTGTTAAGTATGATGATATTGTTTGTTGTTGTGGTGGAATGATTCGAGTTACAGGAGGCACCAATTGGACCTGGGACAAAGGAGCATGCTATCGCCATCTCTTTTGCTTTTGTCTCTGAAGATTTTTAGAACCGTTTGCTGACATGAAAAGGACATGCAACTTCAATAAACTGTGCAAAGGTGGCTGAGAGGTAGTTTAAGATGAAAAGTGGTGTTTGCCAAAGCAGTGATAATAACCCCACTCTGAGGTGAGGTGAGGCAGGGGGATGATGGAGGGGTGGTCTTGTAAAATAAACATTATGGAATTAAATTGATTTCCCAAATCTGCACCAATAAATTGCAGTGGTAATGGAGTGATGCAGGATCCATATGCCCATCCACAGCATACGAAGGTTGTCAAACACCTGAAATATGTCAGTATATGGTTCATTATGGGTGAGTCTCAAGCCTGAATAAATGCATAACAACATAGTTTGTGGCCAGTCAGTGACAATGGATTTCAGCTGAATTCTAAAAAGCTGGCCAATACTTGCAGTGGTAACAGAATGATGATGGATCCATATCCCCATGCACAGCATATGAAAGTTGTCAAACAGCTTTCATATGTTTGGAGTGGATGTGGGAACCATTCCATGTAGGTTTGGAGCCTCATCCACTGCACAAGGGCTTTATTTAAGACTGTTCATAACCAAACCAGACCTTTTCGTTTCTGGCGGGAGCAAAAAACAAATCTGGACAGACCGCCAGTCTCAAAAACTCATTTTACGCAGAGACGAAAAGAAGTTTTGCTCAACCAAATAATTATTATTATAAAGCTGGGCATTACTATTATCAATAGATAATTATTGATCCTCCCCGCCTTTCTGTTGCCCTGTTTCGCCTTGTCATCCGCCCTGCCGCCGCCCCCTCCGTCGCCGCCATCGCCGGTCCTGTCGTCGTCCTCCTCTGCCTTGAGGGCCGCGAATGGACCGAGCTCCACCCCAAACTTGACTGCGGGCGCCGTCGGGGCCCATCCTGCCCCTGTCCCACGGCTTGTCCTCAATCTGATCCATGCGTATGTCGAATGCAGTGCGCTTCGAGAATAGGCAGGGATCTCGTCCGGCATTCTCGGACGATTCAAGGTACCGCGCGTGGGCCTTTGCCTCCTCTATCCTGCGCTGGTGCAGCGCGAGGAGCTGGGCCGGGTTGAGCCTCGACTCATCATCATCTTCGTCCGCGGCCGTCCCTCCCTCCCCGTCGTCTCCGTCAACATCGACAACGAAGTCATCATCACCGTCATCGCCCGGGGTGTCCCCTCCCCCCGCCTTGACGTCGATGTCGGCGGCATCCTTGCGTACCCACGTGCAATTCATCTGCGACGGCAGACCCCCCCCAATCCCAAGAGCAACGAGATGCCCCCCCTGCGCATCAGACCCATCTTGGACATTGTGATTAGCACTTCCAGGCCTCCTCCCGTTGTACCCGCTCCTGTCATAGTCGTAGTTGTTGTCCTGTCCTTCCCCTTCTTCTTCTTTGTAATCCTGGAGTCCTTGTCTCTACCAATGCCCACCTCGTTGTCACGGTCGTGGTCGTGGTCTTTGTCGTTGTCGTCCCCGTCATCATAGTCATTCCCGTCGACACTTCAACACATCAAAGCAGGGAAAGAAATTCAATGGGAATGCCGGAGTTGGTGTCCATCGTTATAATTATTTCGAAGATGTTTATGATTTTTTTGCACAGAACTGAAAAGTTATGTTGGAATTTTCCTCCAACTTACAGTAAAAAAAACGGTACAATAGGGTTTTGGTGACAGGTGGAGGAATTATTAATGACACACTTTCATTCACAATGTAGTTGAAGCGTTAACAATGCAACAGGTACAAAGATATAAGAACAGCGGTTGAATTGATGCACCGAATCCAAAAATCACTTAAAATATTTAATGGCAATTTTTTGTCCGTTATGTGTTCCCGCCAGAAACGAAAAGGTCTGGTTTGGTTATGAACAGTCTTATTTAGTGCCAAGCAGGGACCCAGGATTTCAGCTGATTTCCCAAATCCAGACCTACAAGTGTGGTTGTAACAGCATGATGATGGATGCATATCCCCATCCATAGCATATGAAGGTTGTCAAACAGCTTTCATATGTTTGGAGTGGATGTGGGAACCATTCCATGTGGGTTTGGAGCCTCAACCACTGCACAAGGGCTTCATTCAGCGCCAAGCAGTAACCCAGGATTTCAGCTGATTTCCCAAATCTGGATCGACAAGTGTGGTGGTAATGGCATGATGATGGATCCATATCCCCATCCACAGAATATGAAGATTGTCAAAGAGCGTTCATATATTTGGAGTGGATGTGGGAACCATTCCATGTGGGTTTGGAGCTTCAACCACTGGTCAAGGGCTTCATTCAGCGCGAAGACGTGACCGGGGATTTCGGCTGTTTTCCAAATCTTGACCGACAAGTGTGGTGGTAATAGCATGATGATCCATCCATATTCCCATCCACAGCATATGAAGGTTGTCAAAGAGCATTAATATGTATGGGGTGCATGTGGGAACCATTCCATGTGAGTTTGGAGCCTCACCTATGCACAAGGGCTTTGTTCAGCGCCAATCAGTGACCCGGGATTTCAGCTGATTTCCCAAAGACTCTGGACCAACAAGTGTGGTTGTACTGGCATGATGATGGATCCATATCCCCATCCACAGCATATGAGGGTTGTCAAAGAGCATTCATATCTTTGTAGGGGATGTGGGAACCATTTCATGTCGGTATGGAGCCTCAACCACTGCACAAGGGCTTCAGTCAGCGCCAAGCAGTGACCGGACAGGTTCAGCTGATTTCCCAAATCTTTACCACCAGTGTGGTTGTAATGGCATGATGATGGATCCATGTTCCCATCTACAGCATATGAAGGTTTTCAAAGAGGTTGAAAATGTTTTGGGTGGATGGGGAAAATATTCCATGTGGGTTTGGAGCCTCAACCACTGGTCAAGGGCTTCATTCAGCGCCAAGCAGTGACCGAGCAGGTTCAGCTGATTTCCCAAATCTGGACCCACAAGTGTGGTCATAATGGCATGATGATGGATCCATGTCCCCATCTACAGCATATGAAGGTTGTCATAGATTTTGTATACATATGGAGAGGATGTGAGATCAAAGCCATGTGGGTTTGGAGCCTCAAACACTGGTCAAGGGCTTCATTTAGCGCCAAGAAGTGACCGGGGATTTCAGCTGATGTCCCAAATCTGGACCGACAAGTGTGGTTGTAATGGCATGATGATGGATCCATGTCCCCATCCACAGCATATGAAGGTTGTCAAAGAGCTTTCATATGTATGGAGTGGATGTGGGGACTATTCCATGTGGGTTTTGAGCCTCGCCTATGCACAAAGGCTTCATTCAGTGCCAAGCAGTGACTTGGGATTTCAGCTGATTTCCCAAAGAATCTGGACCGACAAGTGTGGTGGTAATGGCATGATGATGGATCCATATCCCCATCCACAGCAAATGAAGGTTGTCAAAAAGCTTTCATATCTTTGTAGGGGATGTGGGAACCATTCCATGTCAGTATGGAGCCTCAACTACTGGTCAAGGGCTTCATTCAGTGCCAAGCAGTGACCCGGGGTTTCAGCTGATTTCCCAAATCTGGACCGACAAGTGTGGTGGTAATGGCATGATGATGGATCCATATTCTTATCCACAGCATATGAAGGTTGTCAAAGAGCTTTCATATATTTGGAGTGGATCTGGAAACCATTCCATGTGGGTGCTTCATTCAGCGCCAAGCAGTGACCCGACAGGTTCAGCTGCTGATTGCACTCATCTGGACCGACAAGTGTGGTTGTAATGGCATGATGATGGATCCATATCCCCATCCACAGCATATGAAGGTTGTCAAACCTCTTTCATATGTGTGGAGTGGATGTGGGAACCATTCCATATGGTTCTGGAGCCTCAACCAACCAACAAGGTCTCCATTCGGTGCAACAAAGTAGTTACACAGTAATTGATTCCAGCTCACTTCTAGAATTTGTTTATGGGCTGACAATTGAGCAGATTCTTGTGAAGTTCTGGGATGTTTGTTACGAATTTGTATAAATCTGTATTTGGTTGACAAAAACGAAAAACTTCGAAGTCCAAAAAAGGGGATTCCCCCTTGAGCCCAGTAATGAGGGAATCTGTACATTTATTACCAAATAACTTTAGACACCATCCCCAAAATGAGATTGTTTGATTTCAGTATGTAACAAAAAAGCCAATACACCATCTGAAAAAGAGATAGTACAAATTCATTTGCAGTGCATACAGTCAACCCCTAAACAAATTCATTGGTAGTAATTGAGATGGAGTTAATTTAAGAGTGAATTATTATTGTAAAATTCTAAAGATGATTGATAATTTACCTGGTAGCTACTCCCTCTACTCCTAGTCTCATCACCGCAACAAATGAATTTTTACAATACATGTAACAATTTATTTGTTCTAATTTTGTATCGAACCAATAAAAAACTATTAG